>VXBQ01001252.1:424715-459066 GCA_013400175.1 Phainopepla nitens | reverse complement strand
AAAAGAGAGAAGAAAAAGCAGTGCAGGTCACCTTTAATCCAAAAATCCAAACATTAAAGCAGCTGTGATCTCACATATCAGAGTGGAGGGTAAGAGCAGAGAGGTCTTATAAGGTTCATTTGTAGGTGACAAGGTCAGTTTATTCCCTGAAATTCATGGGTTTGGATGTGTGGACAGTACAAGCTTGCAGTTGACCATAAAAATACATACCAAATAAAACTTAATATCCTACTGAGGGCTGACAGGTGTGAGAAATCCAGCTCCATCCACCCTTAAAGCAAATGGCCTTACTGTTGTCTTGACATCTCCTGACAGCAGAATCATCTCTGCCACCTTAAAAGCTTTGTACTGTTGATAACCAAAAAAGTCATTATGGATTTTATGACCTTTTTCAAAAATCATTTGTTATGCTTTCATTTTAAAGATCATTATTAGAAGTACTAAAATTGTGTCTCCTTAGCTAACAGTAGATTGACCATTTCGGAACAAAATGAATACTGTATACTCAATAATAAACATTATTAAAATGTTGAAAAAGGAGTTTCCATTTAAAAAAATAACAAATTCTATATTGTAATGGATATGAAAACATACTGCTGAGATCTAAAGTTCAGTAAGCCAATTGAACCAACCTGACTGATGCTTAAATCATCTCTTCCAACTAAAAGATCTCTTCTAACTGCAGACACCAATGAGACAACATATCCCATGTTGCAAAGGTGCAGCAGCAATATACTTAAGATGCACCTACACAATTCACGTCTGTTCATGCCAATACAAATAGAATTTTACAGCATCTATCATGGCATCCTGAATTTGATGGGGATCACTGCCAATCTGTGGCCACCAGTCAATAATACAGGAAACTAAAGCTGGCACGTAATCAGAAATCTCAAGTAATTGAATTGAAATAGATTCTAAGTCTAGTTTTTTGCTACAAATTTTAATCTTAGTGAAAGGATTGGGGTTTTTAAAATAAGCATCAGAGGAAATGAGAGAATTAAAGCAAAAAGAAACATCTTAGGTCTTTAGTACTCACAGGTTTGAGCAACAATGGCTTTATACGAGTATGCTGCATTTCTGAGACCTTACGATGAAGCAGGTCAAATTTTTTATCCAACTTCTGAATGGCATCATACATGGCCTGTCAACAAATATAACACTGAAAATAGTACTGTTTCACAAGAACCCAACCTAAATCTGAAGAAACCAAGAAAGCTCAATTAAAAGCTGAACTCTCTCTCTAAAACCTAGCCATCTTCCTTCCGCAGCACTGCTGAATGCCTAAGGAGACTTCCAAGGCACTAACACTTGGCTACAAATCACTTACAAACTGACTTCCATTAAGCATGGACTGAATGATTCCACCTAAATAAATATGGGATGCTTTTAATTTTTAGTGCAGCTATTTTCAATTTTGTCAGTTACTGCTTCAGAAATCAAAAGGAAAGAACTCACAAAACCAACACTAGTAGAATTTTTGGCACACCTTTGGCAAGCAACATGTACTTTCAACAGCTGGGTGTGTATCACTGTTATATCTTTGCCATTACTGTGAAACTCCTCCCAATAACTAAATTCTACATTTTGTATTAAAGCTTAATATTAGAAAATTATTCTTATGACAAGTTCAAAGAATATGAAGAAGATTAGATTTACTTTGAAAATATTGTAGTTATGTGGGCAATTGACAAGCAAACAACTGTAAAGGATCATGTCACTGGTTGTCAAGTTTATACTACAACTCTTCCTGAAGTTTAACTAAAATTGTTTAAACACCGATTTCAGATATAAAGGAAAAAAAAATACCTGGCAATAACTGAGGACCTCCATGAGAGGATTCTGCTGATATCCAGTATAAGAAGCTTCAGATAAAACGCTCTCCTTTTTCATTAAAAAAATAATTAAATATAAAAAAGAAAAAAAAAAGGAGTGTAAGGACTTAAGATATCACATTAAGCAAGTAAATCCCAACTTTAAACCTCTCATGTTACTTCAGCCTACCCCAAAACACACATCCCCAAAGCAGCTTTTCAAAATCAAACAGAAGAAAATTCACTTACACATTCATAGTCTGGTTCATACTCATAAATGACACTGCCACTATCTTCATATTCTTCTTCCGTGGTTCTCATCTGGGAAATAACATAATTAACACTTAATGTTTTAAAAAGTTAAAGAATTATCCTAGGAATCCAACTTGGACATTTTTGGTTGTAGCTATAATTCCCTCCCTTGGCTATAAGAGGGCCCAAGAAAACAAGACTTACCACAGTCATTAATGTACTGGTGCTTTAAGGAAACTTTCCTGTCTGACCACTCAGGAGACACTCAGAGGTCACCCAGAGCCTGGAACTGCTGGGACTGAAGCCCCTTTGCAGTGGGTGGCTCATGTGCCCTACCTGACCCCCTACATACTCCACTTTTACAGTCAGACAAGGCTTCCCTATCAGCTTCACCCTGGGTTTGCTATAGCAGAGTCTCAGACCTCTGGTTTCTTCAAGTAATTTTACCATGGTACAGGAACAGGACACATACAAGAAAAATAACATGCATTTTTATTTGTTTATTCTAAGGCACAGCTTTCTCATCTAACTATATGTACTATATAGCCAGTCACAGAATCACTGAATTGGAAAAGACCTCTGAGTCCAAATTATGAACTTCAGTGGGCATTACTGAAAGCAGAAGCTGTAAAAAATTTCTACAAGAGGCAATTTTCTCACGGCTTGCAAACTGCTTTTAACGAGGAAGAACGGCGCCACCACCTGGACAATCCTGAATTTTCCTTTTATTGCATGGATGCGACCCATGCACCATACACCACAGATCTAATGCGTCTGCTTGTGATACTTTCTTTTAAATTTTATTTTTTTTAACGGATCAGGTTTTATTTTAGAAAAGGAAGGCTGGGGGGTGAGGGTAGGTGATGCTTCTGTTTTGTTTACAACAGGCAGAATTCAGTGACTGGTAAAATAGTGGAGATTATTCTGGGAGTTACTTAAAAACACCTGAAGGACAACTGAGTCGTCAGTCACCGCCAGCACAGCTTCAGAAGGGTAAAGTCCTCCTTGTCAAAGTTAATTTCCTTTTATGACAAGATGACCCACCTAGCTGATCAAGGGAAGTCAGCTGATGTAATCTGTTTGGATTTCAGTAAAGCTTTTTGATACTGTCTCTCACAGGATCCTCTGGACAAAATGTCCAGCACACAGCTGGATAAACACATCATGGGATGGGGGAATAACTGGATCACGAGCCAAGCACAAAGGGCTACAGTGAAGGGGGTGACATCAGACTAGGGACCTGTCATTAGTGGGGTTCTGCAGGGCTCCATCCTGGGCCCTGTGCTTCTCAACATCTTCATAAATGACATGGACACAGGACTGGAAGGGACTCTAAATTTTCTGATGACACTAAGTTGGGAGAAGACATTGACTCCCTTGAAGGTGAAGAGGCCCCACAGAGAGATCTGAACAAATCAGAGGCCGGGCAGCCACCGACTGTGTGAAGTTTAACAAGGACAGTGCTGGATTCTGCACCTGGGATGGGGCAACTCTGCATGTCTGGACAGACTGCAGAGTAGGAGGCTGAAGACTTGCTAGAAGCATCCTTGCATAGATATCCTACCTTCTTCAGTGGGATGTCATCAAATCACCACACAACAGTGAAAGAAAAATTATATCCCAAGTAACACTGAAACTGGTCTCAAAACAAAGGGCTGTTGTTTGGTGAAACATACCACATTGTGTTCCACTACAGCAGGAGAAAGTCGTTTTCTTTTATTACGCAAAACCACAAAGTCCATTTTTTCAGGGCTGTGACCATTTCCTCTCTGCATCACTGCAGAATGGCTCATTTGTGAGGCCGTTAGATCAGCAAGCACTGGCAAGCCTTCGCTTCCTGCAAAATCGAAGAGAAAGCAAAGCACATCAGAAAGTTTCCCACTGCATTAAACATTTCACTACAGTAAAAACAGGCACAGTCACCCTTCTTTTTTAAACTTTCAGACTGCTTGATTATTTGAAATTTGTTTACCAGCATATTATCAAAAAGTTATTTATCCAATTAATTTAGATCAGAAATGATAAATTCAAGTTAATATCGTTTTTTCAAACATAATGATATTAAAAAAGCACCAGTAAAAGTAATACTGACTTTGTGAGCATAAATGCCTAAGAAAATATTAAAATAAAAGGTGTTCTGCAGCATGCAGGGAGAAATAAAGACCTAGATCTCCATCTGTATGATGTTGAGCTTGCTCTGAGAGCTTCTTATTGTAGGCAAGAAAATACAAGACAAATGTAGAAGAAACTCCTTTGGGCAGACAGAATGAGATCTGAAGGAAAGGCACGGCTCTACAAGACACCAGTCTAAGAGAATGGCTAAATAAAACCAATCAGAAAGAATTTCAGTTCAGAGTTCAACAGTTACATCTGAGATAAACCTGTGGTGTGTTTCACTCATATATCTCACAATACTTAATTTTAACTAGACAATATCTAATGCTAATACACCCAAAGATAACAAAACCATACTCAACCTTTTAAGAAACAACTGCTCTCACCATGATTAATTTATTAATAATGACATAATTACTCATGTCCTAAAACCAAGGTCAGCAACTGTCTGTGACAGCTTCTTGGGCAGAAGTTTTAATTTTGGTGGAGTTGTTTGTTTATTTTCAGTAACAGAGGAAAAAACCCAAGTAAACCATCCAAACCATCCTCCACTCCCAAATTTGTTTTTAGACGTAAACACACAGAAAACTACAGAATACTCTACTGTCAATTAGAAGATCAAAAAGACTAAAGGTTCTCAGAAGCACCCAACAACAGTAGGAAACAGATGTAACTTGTGTCTGTGAAGAGAAATACTGATGGGATTCTCTACAGAGCTAACTGGCTAAATTAAAAAAAAAAAACAAACAAACAAAAAAAAAACAAACAAACCAAAAAACCCAAATTAGAAAGTGCCTTCACTTAGTTACAGTCATTTTCCTCACTGACTTCGTAATACTGCTACAGGATTTAATAAACGCTCATAACAACTGTGAAGATTTTTTGTCTGGGCCAATGAAGCATTGGGTAACATTCCTTGAGAGACTTTGATCTTGCATGTTAAAATAAATACAGTGAATTAGAGACAATCAAAATGGCTACTTACTGCTAATAATTTATCATCTTAAACAACCATCTCGCTATCATTACACATCAGCATCTCCAATACTAAGTTATGCTGCATAGATTATCTAAAAACCTAATTTTTTAGGGTAGGTTCTTTCATGACATTTATTTTCCAAGTTGCTTCCTAATTTATTCCTAGGCATACTTACCTTTACAAGTAAGTAAAAAATTGTCTCTTTAAAATGTAATATTTTAGCAGGCTCACCATTTATAAGGACCTCAAAAGCAACAACTAAAAGGCACATCTCTTTAAAGGCACTGCCAAGCAATTTCTATAAAGTAGCTTCCTAATAAAACGTGTTTTAAAGATACGGGTAATATAGAAAGCACTGAATCCAAAAGCACAGAACATATGGCATTAAAACTAGCCATTAACTATCAGATTGCAATAAAGATGAACAGTAATTACCATAGGCAACTTGACTCATGTGGTGAACAGCACTGTTTGCTTCAGAGTTCTGTTGCACTGGCATGCAGCTTTGTGTGGACAGTCTGCTGTCTCCATGGTCCATAATCACCGCTTCATCCTCTTCCTCAGTCTTCACACACACATAATCTATTAGCAGGTACAGAAAGAGGAACAAGTAAGACTGCAGGCCATGCTGCCTATCGGTGACAACTGGTATCATACCTAGCATTATCTCAACTGTACCACAGGCTGTTATAAATTTGGCTTCACTTTAGCATCTAAACGCAAAGTCACTTTTAAACACAGACACTGAGGTTTCAACACACACTAGAATGGAAGCAGCTTACTATTATTTAGTTGGTGGGATTTCTGAAACTATTCAGTATCCAGTTCTCCCTGAAGTGTCCAGCTTCAACAGGAACAGTTATAAGCCAGTAACAAGCACTGCTACAAACTCCACTCTTTACATATTCAAGCGTATGAAAAAAATGTATTAATTTGGTCTTGAAATTTTACTTTTGTAATTAAGACTTGCATAATACATTTGAAACAAATCAGTCTACAAATCCTAAATGCATACTTGCTATTCAGATCAATCCAAACATTGGCTCCCAGAGCAATACTATCCAGAAACACTGGATGAGAAATCTCCGGTACCAGATTTTTTCCAATTAAACACACTACATCAAGAGAAAAATGGTTTCAGAAAAATTTATCACTGCTAAAGCCAGTCAGGGCAGGGACTGGAATTTATTTTTGATGAAACAAATTAATGGAAGGAATCTTATCAAGTTAGGAAATAAAACTTAAAATTCAGCCAGCACACATGCATGACACTCTAACTATGCATAACAGAGGCTGTATTTTCCACAAGGTCTCTGCCCTGTTCAGTGCACAGGATGGACTGAGCTACAGGAATGAATCAGAACTGTACGAGTGGAACAGCAGTCTGGGTCTCTACTCTCACATAATCAATTCACTCCAAATCCCGCTCTCTTCCAACTTCTTAAAGAGACCAAAAGGTAAGAATGAAGTTGAATTCCACAGGTCATTCAGTCTTCCCTCTGGCCAGTACTCCCATCTAATTCAAAAGACATAATACAGCAGGATGTGGATTTGGCTGTCATCAGATTAGGAAGCTGCTGGTCAGTTCAGAAACACCCATCAATTGCCACAGTCAAGAGCTTTGTTTATAAACAAAGCCAAAAAGCTACCTGGGGCAGAGCTGACCCTTACAAAGGAGTTTAGCTGAGGACACACTCTAATATATGCTACTTAGGTTGCCAACAAGAGAACAGTCCTTGGCCAGTTTTCATCAGCTGTATAGAAGTAAACAACAGGCTTACTCATGAACTTAATTTAGGCACAGTTTTTAACAAAACACTTCAGTGATATTCACTGACTGAACTTCATTGCAGGCTAACATGAATTATCAGCATGTGTTGAATTATTCAACTGCCTCACAGGCACAAATTTTTTTGTTGACAATCATTTAGTATTCTACCTACTCTGGGAGAGAATTAACAAAGAGCCAGTGAAAGTGCATCTGCATCAAAGCAGGAGGGCTGAGAATCCTCTCTGGCAATTTCCCCAATCAGGATGCCAGATTAGTGCATGGTCTGACAAACGCCCTACTTACAGCTGGGTCTCTGCTGTCCTGCAATTCTCCTTCTATCCCCAACCAGACAAAGCAATGCAAATGGTATGTTATTTATGCAACCCTAAAAAACACAGAATTTGCCTGTATATTGACAATCTTTGCCACAGATCTCATGCCTCACTCAAATAACACAAGCACAACAACCATGCCTGATCAGCAACTACATCACTCAAATCTACAGTGGAAAAAGTGAGGAGTATAGAAGAGGGAAAATTCTGTGCAACCAGCACATAGCAAACACATTGCAATGTCAAAGCAGCTCCACCTGGACTAGAAGAAGGCCAGTATGATTAGAAGTTAGCAGAGTTTCTACAATTGGTTGATACTGAAAGCAAGGCTCAGTCTTCCATATCCTCTACCACCCTCCCCTAAATAAGTTTCAAAATCAGAATTTCAACAGCACAGTGGACTCTGAGCAGAAAGTGTTTCCAAAGCCTGCAGCTACAGCAACTCACAGCTGGGGAACAAACAGAAACCAAACAGGAAACAGTAAGGAAAACCACCTCAATTAAAAAAAAAACCAAAAAAACAAAAAAAGAAAACAAAAAAAGAAAACAAAAAAAGAAAACAAAAAAAGAAAACAAAAAAAGGAAAACAAAAAAGAAAACAAAAAAGAAAACAAGTCTACAACACATTTCTATGATGACATGCAAGCAATGCAGCAACAAGCAGTAACCTCTCATTTTAATCTCTCAGGTGATGGCCAGGATCTTCCTCATACTCTGGCCTTTTAATTTCCATCACTCATTGCTGAAGTGGCTGCTTTCACACATAGAAACCAAATTATTCTGTCTTCTGAACAGCACTTTTACATGAATAGTCAAGAAATATGGAGATTGGAATACACCACCCATTTCCAGGAAGGCTTATTAGACTGGCCACACTGCAACAATAAGAAAAGCAACTGCAAGAATGTAGACTCACCTGCTTTATACCAATCATCTCCTCCTTTCCCTAATGCATTCTAGTTGCCTGGCCTCTGAAGTCAGTGGACAAACTTAAATGTCTTTGCTGTAGATTTGACTACATTCATCAGCAAGAAGAATATATATATGATCAAAAATATTTTGTTTATAAGACTTTGAGGATTAAACAAAGTTTACTTATAGAACATTAGAATATAGAATATTATTCAAACCTTCAAAAATGTGTGACAAGAAAAAAATCCAGCTATTTATTCATAATCTGAAAGACACTGCAACTTAGTCCTCTAAGCAATTCTAAATATTTCTGATACTTCCTTAAAGTTCCAGGAATAGAGAATGTTACCATACATATATAGTACCAAACATCTGATTCTAAGGTAGAAACCACAAACTACCAAATTCTATGGATTAATTTGTGCTCCTGAAAAAAAAAAAAAGAAAACAAAGCCATCAGCCGTCAAGTGTTTTTCACTTCTGACTTGGATGAAGATCCAACTGCATCTCTCATACCAAGTTAGTAATTTATATATATTAACTCACTCCACTGACAAAATTTCTTGACATTGGTATTTAGATGTTTCCCGTAAGTCCTGAAAGAAAATTATAAATTTAAAAAGTGCAACTGAGGAAATATTTCAGGTTTACATATCTCAAACATGGCTTTTACTGTGAACACATTACTAAGACTTAGTAAACAGGCGGATTTATCCAATCATTGGATCAAATTATCAATTTAGAAGAACTCTGAATTTCTGTTTGAAAACTGAAGTAATAGTCATCTAAAATTAGAAAACATAACCAAATTAATTTCCTTTTCAGACTCAATGCATACTGAGTTATATAATATAGGCTATGACTTAGAATCTTCAGTACAGCAGTAGGATATGCTAAAAGCTTGAAGTTCATAAAAAACCTGTATTGTACAGAAAGACATTTATAGACAGAGCAGTCCAGTGAAATGACCATATTAGAAAGCCAAGATTGGAGGTGATCTTTTTAACTTCTATGATGTTTTAGTTCATAATTCAGAATTCTTTCATCAGGAGATCATCTTCACTTCTGCACAAAATCAGCAGGTTGAAAAACATTAAAGGCACTTGCACCTGACTTATTCGCACCTTAAATCGTCCAACTCTGTACCAAATCCTGTACTATATTAAATTACAGCTTTTTATGCAGCACTGTGAAGTCAAGCATCACAAAGAATTTATTTCCAGTAACCAACAGAAAGATGTATTTAAAAGTAATTGGGACTTGAAAATGTGTTGGTATTAAACATCAAGAAACACTCTGAAAAAGCAAACAAACAACAAACAACAACTCTTTCAAAAGCAGAATCGAAAGTAAAAAAAATAAAGTTCAAAAAAACTCTCTAGCAGCTATGAATTACATACCAAAACAAATCAAGCAAAAGCAACCCCACCCAAATAAATAAAGAATGTACCTCGGCTGAAACTAAGCCACAAAAAGAGAGACAGCTAGCCTTAACTTGGATTATAATTAGATCCTGCGTTATTTATGGCATGACACTTCTGCTAACATACACAAAAAAAGTGAACTAACACAAGGCAGGGCCCAGGGACACCAGTGCCTTTCAGGCCCATCACAACTCTAAGTAATCATCTGTCTATTAACTCAATCCCACTGCAGACATAACTGAGAGTTTTAAGCAGATTTGTGCATACTATGATAATGAGAGCTACAAGCAAAGAAATACAACCAGATCTGATGCATTAGCTGAAGTCTGAAGACAAGATGACAGACAATTACTTTTCCCTAAGTATGTTACTAAAAAAATACATCACATAAGCCAGTGGAATAAGGGAGGACTTGTACTAAATCAGACGTTACCTGATGAATGCTCTCACTTGTTGCAGAAACACAAATTTAAGTTACCATCAAGTACAGAACGGTAAAGGGAGGTTGGTGAGAGAGATGGCTGAAAGTACCAATTAGTACTAAATCCTATTTCAACCTCTACTACAAAATTCCTGGAGGGCTTCTTGCAAAATCACTAAAAACTTTTCACAGAAATCTGGTGGGTTTTCTTCATTTTTTAAGAGTTCAGTTAGACACATCTCTGTATTTCTGCAACAGTCAGCCATGGAAGCTCTGTGTAAGTCAAACCAGATTTTACAAAGTTGTCTAAATACTGCACTCAGAAAAAAATGGCAACACTCACCTCAAGCCACATCCTTGAACTTAGCATACTTCTGATTATTGTGTCCTTCCTCTAGATATGTTGTCAGAGATCAGAGACACCGTAATATTCTACCAGAGATAAAATGCTTAACAACTGCCTCTGAACACCTCAACGGTTAATTTAGAATGCTGCTGTCAGAATTTGCAACAAACTAAGACATCAAGAATGAATGTTTAGCTCATACAAACCAATTACTATGGAGAGAAACAAAATTATAAAACCAGATTTCCTGCACCTTTAACAAGTCATATTTAGATCACTGAAATGATAAAACCACTGAAAGTCAAGGTAAAACCACTCTCATACAAAGACCTTTGGTGTTTATCAAAACTGGAGCTCATACTGCACCTTTTGATCGAACAATATTATTAATGGCGTATCTTTTCTATTGCCAGGGATTGGTACAGGCTTAGTATTTGCTAGGATTACTGAGTTACAGACAAAGCCAATCGGGAGATCGAAGAATTGAGAACAAAAGAGAATGACCAACAAACACATCACTGTGTATATTTATTTAGTCAAGATTATATCATAATTGTTATGCTCCCACTCTCCTGCATCTCAGCCCTACCCCTTTAATTCACGTTGACACTTGAAGAACTGCACAGTGATTTCCCAATCAGAAAAATTCCTTGAACAATGAAATCATACAAATTTTGACATCTGAGAGACATCACAGAAAATCTGGCATCTGAGCAAGACACAACTGGAGCTTCTTTAGAGGGAAGGTCTGTGACAACAACAACCTAAATGGGCATAAACTAATCTGAGTCTGTATAAACATCACTCCTCTGAAAGGCAAGGCAAGGCAAAGCACGTAATTGGCAGAAATAGACCTGTTTTGGTGCAAAGTTGAGGTGCCTGAAGTCTAAGACACTTAAGTTGCGCTACGCATTGTGTCTTCAGACAGACAACTCATTAGGTCAGGCCTCTCACTTTAGCAGCATCATGTATCTCTCCCTCACTCAGGTTTTGTATCCGAGTGACTGCAGCGCTGGTGGAACCTGTCAAAGGCGAGGCCCTGCTGTTCCACAGCAAAGCCTCCCCAACATTTTAGCACTACGCTCAGCTGCCATTTGAGGACTATGGAAACCAAAAGCTTCCCCCACCATCAACACTGGAACTGAAACAACCAAGCTGTGGCTAGGCCACACTGCTTCAGCGCACTGACTTCCCCGGAGTCCTGCCCCGGGAACCCACAGGCCCGGGGAGAGCCCCCGCGCCGCGCTGAGCCCGCTCGCCATGGCGGGCGAAGAGGCGCAGCCGCCCCCGCCATCAGCCGCCCCCGCGCCGCGAGACCCCGCCGGCGCTGACGCGACGGCGACGGGCAGGAGCGGCAGCCAANCTGCTAGCCAGCCAGCCAACTGGCCAGCCAAACAGCCGGTCCGCTCCTGCAGCTGCTAGCCAGCCAGCCAACTGGCCAGCCAAACAGCCGGTCCGCTCCTGCAGCTGCTAGCCAGCCAGCCAACTGGCCAGCCAAACAGCCGGTCCGCTCCTGCAGCTGCTAGCCAGCCAGCCAACTGGCCAGCCAAACAGCCGGTCCGCTCCTGCAGCTGCTAGCCAGCCAGCCAACTGGCCAGCCAAACAGCCGGTCCGCTCCTGCAGCTGCTAGCCAGCCAGCCAACTGGCCAGCCAAACAGCCGGTCCGCTCCTGCAGCTGCTAGCCAGCCAGCCAACTGGCCAGCCAAACAGCCAGTCCGCTCCTGCAGCTGCTAGCCAGCCAGCCAACTGGCCAGCCAAACAGCCGGTCCGCTCCTGCAGCTGCTAGCCAGCCAGCCAGCTGTCCCACTCCCTCAGTATCCGGCCAGGCCGTCCGCTCCTCTAGCAGCCAGCGAGCCGGCCCACTCCTGCAGCAGCCAGGCAGCCAGCTGGCCCGCTCTGGGAGCAGCTAGTCCGCCGGCAGGCCCTTTCCGCAGCGACCCGCTGGAGGTACGCCGCCGGGCGCGGTTCTTGAGTTGGGGAAAATGCCTGGGCTTTCTCCGCGGCCCTCTCGGCTCCCTGGCGCTGCCGTACTCCTTGCTAGCCGAGGCCACGCTGAGGGCAGCAAGCTCCGGTTCATGCGGATTTTCTGGGCACCTGGGGGATGTGGAGCTGCCGAGCTGCTCCCTGGGGCCCTGTGCAAGGGCAAAGCCTGTTGCCTGTGCTGTCCACGCCTCCAGGTTTCAGGGTACAAACCCATCTGGTTCTCTTAGCACACCAACGAATTGAATTTTGGTGGCCTGCAGAGCCCCCTATTTTTTTTCATTTGGGGCTGGGGATCAGCAGGTCCTGCCCATAAGTGTTCTCATGCCCCTCCCCCCCCGACCCCCAGAAGCACAGGAATCTCTCTAGGGATATATATTCACAGAGTGGTGGGAAGAATCAAAGAATTAATTAGGCTGGAAAAGATAAACTTTGAAAGCATCTAGCCCAGCCTATGACCTGACACCACGATATTGACTAAACTACGGCACTAAGTCATATTAAGGCTTGTTTTAAAGTCATCCCAGGGGTGGTGACTCCACTGTCTTCCTGGTCAGCCCATTCCGATGTCCCAAATACAGTGACATAGTGTAAGAATGTTGGATGTAGGTGGTTATGGATCTGTTCATGGCTTGGGGCAGGAAAGTGGCTTACGACAGCCTGCAGGATGAAAGAAAGTACAGTTCAGCAGCACTATGCAAGGCAAAAAATGGGCAATCCTTGCACGTTCAATCAAGCTTTTAAAGAAAGTGTGGTAAGATACAGGGAAGAAATTGGAGAAAATAAAGGACGGGAGTGACTAAGAATTGAGTGATTTATTGAGAGAAGCTCAAAAGGTTTATGTTAGGAGAGATCATGAGAAACAGAAGAATAAAACTAAGTTAATGGTGACCACTGTAGACCAAGTAATAAAGCAGCAACCTGGGAAGGGAATTGGGAGAGGAAGAGGAGTAGCACAAAGAAGCCTTCAACTGAATGTTAGGAGACCTGAGGGAAGAGGACGGGCGATGACCACTTGGTAGGCAGGTCCCAAGAAGTGCTTCTATTGTGGAAAGGTGAGACATTTCAAAAGGGAATGTGCAGAATTACAGAGGGAGGTTAAAACCTTTCAGATGATGGAATCAGGAAATGATGCACAGGATTAGGGGTGTCAGGTTCTCTATTTTTTGGGGTCCAACTACCTGGAAGAGGCCTTGATAAATTTAAAATTAGGACCCCAAGAAGAAGAGTATGTATTCAGGAGAGAATGTAAGTCTCTGAGTCCCCAGCCAATGGGAAAGGGGACAGGGACCGTGCTTGGCCATGAAAGGGTATAAAAAGGTTGCCATTTTTAACACGATGTCTGTGTTTACCTCTGGGGGGGGAGACACACCTGACTCAGTTGAATTGGTAACATCAATAAATAGTTTTTTTGGTGTGAAGACTCTGTTCTCTTTCAATTCTGTGGAAAAGTGAGCTACTTCTCACAGGGATGTCTCTCCTCATGTCAGATTTGTTAGCAGAAATTCTTTCATACTTATGCACAGACTTTTTCCCCTGCAAAAGAAATCCAGTGTGGGAAATAATACTTTAAAACAAGGCCATTATAAAAAACTAAAACAAATAGAGCGGGAAAACTTAAGCAAAGGAAGCCATATTACTGAGGCTATCTGAGTTCTTGGCTGTCCCCAGGCGAGGTTCCGGTGAATCTTGCCACTAGCAGTCTGCTCTGCTGAGCATATGCACAAGGCAAATAACCATGAACATGTAAACAGTATATTAGAGCTACATTTAGCACCACGCTTAGTATCAGACTGGTGATCCAGAGCAAAGACTTTCCATTTGCAGTTCCAAGTAGTGTTGCAGCAAGCACAGTTCAACAAACACACTGCAACACAGGAGTGGTCTTCTCCAGGGGCACCTTACTTAAGTAAATTCTGAAGTCCCACTCTTAACAACTTGAGAAGTACCTTGTGTTAGCTACTTCTGCTACAACAAAGTAGTGATGTCTCCAAGGGGTACCTTACTTTAATTAATTGCCATGTTCAGTGGAGGGAGTGAGACTTACTGGCATTTTAATTTCAGAGTCCTTCAGTCCATCAGAATATTTCTCCTGCAATTCCTTTAGCAAGAATTTCTCTGTGTGCTTCACTGCAGCAAACAGAGCCCAAAGGTGGTTAGCCTTGGTCCTAAAATGATAATTTTCAATCCTAACTTTATCAGCTTGGATTTTTAGGTTTTCTTCTTGCTTGTTTTTGGTGAGTTGCCTAATCCAGCCTCAACCCTCCTTCCCATCTATGTGGGAGGAGGCTTCTAGTTTCCATGTTTGGCATTCTCCAGTGCATTCTTGTCTCCACCTAGGTCTGTCAAGGGCGCAGGGAGGGGGCGTACTCAGGCTTACATCACATTTCTCTGCAGTCACTTTTTCAGGTATCTTATTTGGCCATCTCAGCACTAATTTTGCTAGCCTATCTGTGGGGACACCATCCATTAGACTTTTTGGGATTTCTTTTTGCTGACCGTGGGACCATAGCAGCTATCTTGTGAAAGGGCAGTCCTGTCCTCTCTGCTTTGAATGGGGGGCAATCCTAGGTGATAATCTTGGGCTAATTGGGATATTTGTGACCCCACGAGTCTTGGGCTTGCTGGCTAGCAACTTAACTGGTCTGTACTTTTGCCCAAAGTTTATTAGTTCCTGGGCAACCTCTCCCCAAGTCCACACTTGGCCTTCTTGGGCAGGGATATTCTCTGCAGAGAAGATGGGTAGGTCCATCTAAAGCAGCAGTGACTTCTCCAGGGGAACTAAACCCTGGATTTTCCCTGTAATTGAATGGCAGTTGCTTTCAGGGAATTGGGGTGCCCACAAATCAGTGGGGTCATCCTTTCAGGGTCTGCCAGCACCATCATGGGGACTTAAAGGTCCCTGAAGGGGCACCAATTAGCAGTCGTGCATCATTTGTATGCATGCCTCTTTTTGGATGCTTTCTACCAGGTGGTCAGTAGCAAGTGGGTTGCCGCTTTCTAGGGAGTTTAACCCTCTGGCCTAATAAGCCTTCCTCTGGGTTAGTGACCAGAGGGCTTGGGAGTCCCTAGTAATGAGGAACGTACCAGGACCCCAGTGTCTGTCGGCTTCCTTCTCACTTGAAAGGAACTGGTTCCCTCCTCCTCATCCCCCTCAGAGATACTCGCCACATCTACTCTCTCTCAGATTTCCTGGGGTAGTGACCGAAACCCTTTTTTAACTTTGCCAGTTCAGTGGCCATAAATGGTACTTCCTTAAAGTAATGTTAGGAACTTGATCCTGATTTTCATACAGGTATTCTGTTTTTAGTAAAGAGTGCGTGCAGAGCACAGTGTCCACCTGAAGCTGTGCCTCTGCTAGCTCTTTCCATGGATAAATGGGAGCGAGCAATTTGGATCCTGCATCTTTTGAGCACGCTTTGGCATCCACTGGTGTGTTGGATTCCATCACTAATTCCTCTCATAAAAGTTGTTGTAAGTTACTAATTCTGTGCCTTTTCTTTCTTTAGCCCCCCTTCTGAGCCCACAGCTCAAATCTGTAGGGATTGCACCAGTGCCTGCAGGGACCCAATTACCATCATCTCTGAGCTGCCGTGTGCCGCCAGTTCTTCCACGGCAGCGGCCAATGCACAGATGGCTGCTTTGCCCCTTCCTGGTTTAGATTTTGCTTTAAGCTCCAACACAACAGTGCAGTCCAGCACACCCTGCCAATTCTCTTTAGCCCCCACACTAAGTGATTCAAAACAGATATATTTCACCAGAGGACTCCACTTCTGACACCATTAAATGTCCGCAATGGGGAAGTCTGAGGGATTCTTTTGAACCAATGCCTAGGGTGACATTAAATGCAAACAAAGTCAGTATCTGTGAACCATTTATTAATGGCGGAAAGTAACTGGCTGTAAGAGAAGAGGATAGAGGAGGCAGAAACAAAGGAAAAGGAGCAGAGACAGAGAACAAGACAGAGTATTTACCAGCAAGACTTTGTAATGTACCGTCAATGTCATGTGTACTGCAAGCCGGGGGAGTCTGCACAGCTCTCGGGAGGAGAGGTGCAACTTCCACGGTCTGCAGGCAGCATGTTTCCCATGTCGGCGAGCAGCGGGATGCTCAGTGAGTCGGCACTCAGGCAGGAGAAGGCAGTAGACCAGCAGGTAGGATCATGGTAGGATTGCATCAGGCTGCAGTAGGATTGTGGGCAGACAGCTGCAGGAATAGGTGGATAGTGGAGCAGGCAGGAGCAAAGGCTGGGTGAGAAGGGTCAGCGAAGAGAGGGCAAGGGCTAGGGCCAGGAGCAAGGCTAGGCCCAGGTCTCAGAGGCAGTTCGCTGGGCAGTTGGTAGGTGGCAGGGCTCAGCTAGCCTCAAGCAAGCAGAGACTGGATTCAGCAGGCTCTGGCAGGCTCGTGTGATGCACTCCATAATTGTTTATATACCGCATAGCTCCTCCCATTGTCTGATCACTTGAGAAAGATTACTGGATAGTCTGGAGAGTCGACCCCAGCAGCCATAGCTGCCCTGCGTAGGGGAGTTAGTTTACAGTCTAGTAGTGGAGGCTTTCTTCTCTTAATAGGCTGCCAGAAAATGCCAGAGATAGAACCCTTCCCTATTTCCTAAAGGGGGTGCTTGCTTACAGACAGTCCTCAGTAATTCCTGGTCCTTCGTGAGGACTTGCTGCTTGCGTGCATGCTGACATGTCACAACTCCTAGAGCATGTGTTCTTCTGCTACTTTTCTATTCGATACCTGTCTTGTTTTGAAAGATGGGTATCAGCCAGGTGGAAATCTCCCTCGGACTGGAGAATATGACTCTCTTCCCTCTGAATTATTATAACTTTGAAGTTAAGGGGTTTTCAGGCAAAAATATGGGAAAAGGAGTAACAGTTCTTAACTAGTACGTGTATGTATAATAAGGCAAACAAACAGCAGCAGTGGCAGCAGCCGGGAACAGAACCACAAGCCCAGTCCCAGCCTCTCCGGGCTGTCAGGTGCTTTCCCCGTCGGTGCAGTTCCGCTCACAGCCGGCAGGGGCGCCGGTGGCTCCTGGCCGGGCAGGGCGGGTGCGATGGTTCCTCCGCGGCTGCAGGGGGCGCTGCGGCGCGGGCTCGGCCGCCTCTCTGCACGGGGTGATGGCGGGCGCAGCCGGCGGAAGGGATGGAAGAGAGGCTTCCTTTACAAACCCGCAGGGGCAGGTGGGCCCAGCGCGCCTCTGGATAGTGAAACGAGCTGCAGCAGGAACCTCGGAAGCAGCAAGCTGGAACAGCAGAGTAGTAAATGAAATGTATCAGAAACTCTGCAGCTGTAGCAGGAGCCATAGGGTGTTCCGGCAGGCAAGGTTACAGTGCAGTGAAAAACCTGCAGCATTGGCAGAGAAGTGGTGAGGCTGGGCAGCAGCAGCCCAGCTGAATGTGGCTGGGAGCGGCCCCATTGAAGGGGCGAGGAGTCCTGGGTTTTCCTCTGAGGCACCTGAGTAGATGGTGAGGGTCCTTTTTGATGAGGGCGAGTGTTAATAAGGTCCCAGTGCAACAGCTGCTCTTACGGGCCGAGCTCCACTCACATTAGGAGAAGAAAGCAGGGGATGGAACACTGCAGTGGTGGTGAGTTCTCCCCACAGCAGCTGTACCTGTCTCCCCTCCAATGTCGAGAGAGAGGAGAGAGAGAGAGGGAGCTAGAGGCTGCACCTAGCCCCTTCCCCTCAGCCCAAAATCTCACGGTAACTCTGCCTTTCCCAAGAGAAAAAAATCCAGGTAGGAGAGTAGCAGCTGGCAGCACTCCTCCCCCTCCTCTGTGGCTACATGCCTTTGTGTTTCTGAAGTACCGGTCTTCTTAGCAACAAATGGGAGAAAATTCCCTAAGAGAAAAAAAAAAAAAAAAAAAAAAGGAAAAATTCCTAACCCCAAAACAACATCAAATACCAGATTTACAACCACAGTTACAAACTACAGTTTATAACCACAGTTCAAGAAATAAAACTAAACAACGTTGAGGTATTATAATTTCAAAATTAAACTGGTACATCACAGTGGTGGTAGTAAGAGCAGGAGAGGAGAAAGAAAAATGGAAGCCTTTGCAAGAGTTAAATGTGTTAAATGTGGCCACTCAGGAGTTAAAAGATCTCTTCAGAGAAGCTGGGAGTGGAGGAACGCTAGTGACTTGGTGATCTGTGGAGTGCATGCCTTTGTCACCACCCCTTACAACCCCCCCCCAACTTCATCTGAGAGCTAACAAGGCTCTATGGGAGACATGGCACATTATATAAGTCCTTTCAAGGAATCAGAAAGAAAACAACAAGTGCTGGACTGGGTGCAAGTAGTTTCAGGTCTTGTTGGGGCTGAAGCAGTAGGATGGCCTATTGAAGAAAGCACAGTAAAAGTGCTGAAGCAATGGTTCAGTTACTTGTCCAAACCCAAGTCTATCCAATATGACAACAATAGTCATTTTACTGCCAGGGTGGTCTAAGAATGGGATAATCTGTGGGCACAAATTTGTTGTAACCTAATGGAAGACAGCAGTCCTTGAAAAGATCAAGGAAATTGTAACCAAGTATGTGACAAGTTTCACTTAGGCTGTACTATGATTTGATTGGTGGTACCTGCCATGAGAGAGTAATGAATATTAAGACAGTAAGAATATTTTGAAACAGACTACAGTGGGATCCACAGTGGTGGATTGCTTCCTTTTGATCCTCTCCTGAAAAGGTCAATCGACGGGCTGTTCAGAAATCACTGTTGCCATGTGCTGTATACTATATTGTAAATATTTAAGTCATTGTTGCCACAGGCTGTTTAACCTAAGATTTAAATAATTGCTGCCATAAGTAAAGCCTTTTGATTGGTTGTTTGGCATTGTTTCACCATAATTTATCTCAAGCGTATCCCAAATGTACCTCTGACTAGGCAGTCCATGACTGCACTTTAGGATCCAACATTTTGTGGCTATCCCAGATCAGGTGGCCCAGGACTGCCCTCTTGGGACCTGACACCTTACATATATAAAAAAGCACTAGGTATATTTTATGCAGTTTAATATTTAGTCTTTTCTTCACTGAGCATGAAGAAATACAGATGTACAGTGGGGCTTGTGTCTGCCCACCAGCTTCTGGCTGCCCCTATGGGCTAAACTTTTCCCAAGATCTTGCTTACCTGTCGTTTTGGGATGGGAAAGGCACACAAGACAACAGGAAATTATCTACATAGTCATTAACTATGTGACCATTTGGTTAAATGTTATGCCAGCTGAGTCACACTTGGAGACTACTTCAAGGGTACCACACCATTGGGGCAATCCTTGTACTGTTGCAGATTGTCACTGCAGACAGCCCAGCAGCATTCCCCAGAGCTCCTCTTTTCTTACGCACTCTATAACACCAGACCTGTACATTTCAGCTTGTTTCCCAGATGAGTTTTTTAAGCACCAAGTACTGTGTTTCCAGGCTACTTACAAGATGACAGCTGAAACCAAAGTCTCATGATGTATGTTTTCATCTCCATTTTCAAAAAGACCTGTGAGGGGCTGTTGTTTAAACACTTAGCTTCCATGTCCTGACGTCTCAATCTCCTGATAATTGAACCATCTTAAAATGAAGTAGTGTTTGCTCTTCAAAGTTTCAAAATCTTTGGCTTCCCTTTTGCCCAAGGCTTGCTTTATCTGAATTCTCTTTGTCTTGAGTCTGAAGTGTTGCAATTTGTTTCCTTTTCCAGGTGAAGATGAAGTAGTGGTCTCTCCACCATTTTTCATCCCAGCTTTATTTCTTGTAGCCTTTTCTTACCTGTAAACGCCATGGGGTGAATTCAGCAGTTACTGGATTCTGGCAGAGTTGTACTGGTGGGTACTTAAAGTCAGTGACATTTTGGATAGACATTTTCCCCTACTCAATTTATGAAGAAAAATCAGTTGAAGAGAAAGCAGGATTAAATCGGTTTGAAATATGTAATGTGCTGAGGGTGACCTTGAGAAATAGCATACTTGTAGTCTGTAGATTAAACGTCGCATCTGATTACAAGAATGTAAAGAGAACGTGTGATTTAATTGCAGTCACGTTTATTTGCAGTTTCTATACACACTTTCTAGGTAATCAAACTTTTCCAACACATTTTTGAGAGGGGTTCACAATGAAACTGTCACCGTTTTTACTAAAAATAAATACAAGACTTAAAGTGTTGCACAGCTCTAAAATATACAAAGGCTTGGATTTAATGTAAACTTTGAAAACATTTTACAAAAGAAACCATATTTGCAACAATTTAAAAAGTTTATATTTACAAATATTACAAAAATACAAAATGGATGCAAGTCCATAAACCATTGTCTTTTCTGCCAGCATGAACTGGTGCTAGTACCAAAATAGTTACACTGTAACCTTCTTAATTTTTTTTTTTAAATTCTTTAAGTCATAACCTACAGTATTTCTCTATCTGCCACCATTGCAGCAAATGCACTCAAATCACTGACCTTTGGCAAAAGCAAACATATGCTTTATTTGCTACAACTATCCCATGCCCTCTATGCTGCCGCAACAACAACAAAAACAGAAAGAAAAAAAAAAGAAAAAAAAAAGAAACAAGAAAAGGGGGAAATGTTATTTTTCAGAACACAGCTGTATAACCTAGGAAATCATTTTCATAACATCAGTGCAAGCAACAGAACAGTAGGTTGAAATGGCGGTTCAGCAGTTACCTGATGCACGTCCTGTACCCTGTATCAAGAGGTCAGTGATGTTCTGTTCCCTTCGCTCTATGGCCTGTCCTCTGTGCCTTAATGGCACGCTTGCAGTGCTACAGGGCTCCCCGCCATTCATCCTCCTCTGACTCCCACGTTTATTCTGAACTCTTTTCTTCATAGAGGATTTAGAATCTCTCTGTTTGGGTTTCAATCTGGTAAATATAAATTAGAAAATTAAGCAAAAGGAGACTATTCTCTAGTGGGAGTGTTCTGTGTTCACATACTTTGTATGTGAAGTATTGCCCTCATCATTCTGGTAAAAAAACCCCTAGTGTATATTAGTGTATATATATTTATTTAGGGTGTCTGTGAAATTATTGATTGGTAATAAAAAGTGGTATCATCAAAATCAATGTAGCTGTATTCTCTGTTTTGAATGACTGTTTAACTCAGGGCTATTAAACATTTTGTAAAAGTGCTCCTGGTAAAATTTTTGTGGAAAATGAAGATGACAGACTAAGGATTTTCTGTCCATTATCTAAACTAGCTTTTCTCGTACTCTCCAGAAGGTGGTTTATTATATGCTAAACATTTCCTCTTAAAACATTCTCGTTCATTCACTTCACTTGTATTCAGACTTATTTTCCTACCTAGGCTACTAACGTGATTAGCCTTTTGTTTCCAAAACTCTTCTCCTATTACCTTTTTAAAAACTGTTTTAGACGATTTTGCAGCCCTTCACCTGATGGACCATCCCTCATCCCAACACATCTATCACATGCACAGTGACTCTACCTCAACAACTGAATGCAACCAGGCTACACAGGAGGACAGTAGGAAACTCTGAATAATATATGTCTTGTGGTAAGCACTAGACAAAATCAGACGTGAACCTTCTGGGGAATAACATTTTGGATATGTTAAACTGTTTTCATTTGCTTTGACGCCTTGAAATTTTAACAGTTTTAGGTAGAACCTTCCTCTTTAAAACATGATCTGCCTTCTTTTTTATAACTCTCAGCTTTATGCATTACATGATTAAAAGAAAAAAAACCCAAAACCCGAATTCACACATCCCATCTCCCAGTCCTTTACTTACGCTTAAAGCCAGCTTTTAGCCAATTTCTTTATACCAAAGAATACTCTTTCTGCCATCCTACCTGACGTGTCCTACTGCACACCCTTTTCCTCCTTCACTGTTTTCTCTGCACTAACTTTTCCTCTTTTCCTAACTGTATCCTACAGCAACCAATACCAATTGCATCAGTTTTGGATGAAGAGGGCCTTGTCCTCTAAGTAGCACAGATGGGGCTACATCAGTGGAAATTGTGGTGGCCCAAAGGAGAATCAGGCCTGTTGGTTTTATTCTGTTTAAAAATTAAAAGTATAAAGTAACTCACGGGTTCTTGTGGTTTTAAGACGAGAATATTCAAGTAACTTCAAGTAATTCAGCTTTTATCTCCCTGCCTTCATTTGTATCAAAGCAGCTACTTTGATTTGTCTCCTTTCCCACCCCACCCCAGTCCCTCACCCTGTGTTCTGTGTTTCTGGTAAACCCAGACAAGATGCCTACTGTACGTGGCTGGCACAATGAACTGGAGCTTTCCACTTCCCAGCTCAGCAATGAATATAAATAATGCATACACATACCTATTTCCCAGCTACGTTTTCACAGTGTCATTTTTGTAAATATTTAGGTAGCATGAATCTCATCAGCACAAAGAGAAAGCTTCACTGAAAACTCATTGCAGATATTTACTGATAAATCGAAAGCAATTCTTGCATGCTTATCATTTATTTGTTTCCTTTACGAACCAGAAACTAATTGTGTTTAAAGATTATAGTTATCAGGTTATGACTGTGGTATGTATCCCAATAGCCTAATAGGAATATGAAAGTTAAGTACTGTTTCCTCTCACATCTATCCTCCCTGAAGCAATCCCTGCAAGAATAAAGGCCCAGGGGAGGCTGTGGGGTGGGACCTGTTGGGGCTTTGCATCAGACCCAGCTTTGTTCTTTCAGAAACACACTCATCTTCCCCACCAATCTTCATGGTAACCCTCCCGGCTGTGCTTTCCAGTTAGTTTCTTTGGAGCTGCCTTAGAAAGACAAATGGTTTCTTTAATCCCCTCACAGTCAGCCTTTCCATTTTCTCAACTAAGGTGGAAAATTCTTGCTTTCCACTGCTGGATGTCATTTTTCATGCCTGTCACACTGAAAGTGGTTATTGGTGGCCATGTTTTATGTTTGATATGAAAATGGTATTCACAGAATACAGTTATTACAATTGAATTTGTTTGTCTTCTATAAACAAAGTTGTTATGCAGTAAATCATTTGCCACGTCCACTTTTTGATAATTGTATTTACAAATTTTTATCAAAAATATGATATTTACATATGTTTTGTTAATTTCTTCTAAAGTTTGTTTCAGCTCATTTTAGTGTAGAAAAATACCAATTCTCAAAAACATTTTCTTTTTTTTTTTGTTTTGTTTTGTTTTGTTTTCTCCCTAGGGAAGCACTACAGTGAGGAATTTGTTTCTAGATGGGCAGCTTCTGGGAAAAAAACCCACCCAAAGTCACCTTTAACTCTATGGAAAGTGAATAGCCTTGAAATCTACAGTGACAATGACAATGAGAGTGGGATAAACCAAATTAAGCCAAAAGAAAACAGAACAGACATAGCATATCTTCATCCTTTTAGAAAATGTAGTGTAATAAATAGCTACAGCTGTAGTCCTTTTGTTTCCCCAGCATCTTCCAAATGCAAACACATCTAAGCATTGATATTGCCCTGTGATTGTTCTCTTTTTCTTCTTTTTTCTTTTTTTTTTTCTGATTGCTACAGCATTGGCCTCTTATGTTGACATCCTTAAGAGCTCGATTGGTGTTGGCAGCCTGGCCCTGGCACCCACACAGCCTATGTAGAGCTTTGAGAAGACCGATCGTCGTGGGGGCTGCCGTCCGAGTTCTCGGTCTCCCCCTCGGAGATGGCCTGCATGGGGGTGTTGTACAGCCTGCAGCGCACGCTGTACCGGCTGCTGCTGGCTGCCGGCGGCGCCCGCGACCGCCCCACCCGCGAGGATGCCGACATGGGGAAGTTCTTGGAGGAGAATCCTTCCGTGTTGACCCTGGGGGAGCAGGGGGAGAGCGGCGATAATGCATCAGGGCTTGTCGTGGGAGGAGACTCTTCCATGCTTTGAAGGGCATCCGCCGTCAACTCTCCAGGAGACTTGGGCAAAATAGGACTTTTCAGAATTTCTGTGGCAGACATCCTGTAGCTGGAATCAGATCGGCTGCCCTTTTTAAGGAGCAGTAGCTTAAACTCCTCATTGGATGTGTTGGACTTTTTGGCATTCCTGTATATAAGCCCAGGGGACCTCTGACTGCTAATGGGAGTGCCCACGTTGCTGGCTGGTGGCATGTTGCTGGTGGGCAGTGTGCTGCTGGTGGGAGGCTGGCTGCTGGTCCCAGATGAAACTCTCAATCTGTTTCTTACAGAAAGGTCTCCAGAATCCTTTCTCCCAAGAACTTTCCTTTTTGATCTGTAAAAACACAAAGGAAAACTCTTTCATATGTCATTTTTGTAGTATAATGCTTAGCACTGTTCTGGAGTTTAACAGATGCTTTCGTATTAGGCAGAGTTCTCTTAATCCCTCTGTAAAATACTGGAGGCTATCAGTGACTCCTGGCACTGAGCTGCAGAGTCCCTCTCAACATTACCCAGCTCTTCCAAGACAATGTATGCACAACCAGCTCTCTGTAAAGACAACAATGCATACAGAAACTTAGGTAATAATAATGTGCAGCATAATCTATTCAGTATCAGAAAACTGTAGTTGTGATCCCAAATTTCAGCTGACTACAAAATACGTTAAAATTGAAGAGATGTCTTCTCATATCCTTCTCCCTGCCATAACTCATTCACCAGAATAGAGCTGGTGGACTGACAGGCAGAAGAGAGGAACCACTACAGGTAGTTTTCTTTGAAGACGTGTGTTGGTTACCGAGAACAGTGTGATGTTTTTATCTGTAAAGCATTCCACACATGCCATGAAGATACTCAGACTGCACTCCAGGCCATAATAAAGTGCGTTTTAAAGCTGCCTGTTAGAAAACTAAACTAAAGTTAACTAAAGAATGTAGTTTGAGGACAAGACTTAAGCATAGAATAACCATCTTGCAGCTATTGTTAGTGGACAACCATGCAGGGATGCATGTTACCATTTCCCATTGCCACAAGGGTAGGTCACCTGTGAATGACTGCAAACAGATCCTCCGTAGTGCGGGGTTTGTTTGGAGACACAAAGACATCCTCAGTGTCAGCCTGTGACTCCTCACTCAGTGGAGATATGATGGACTCATCACTTGGAGAAGACTCTTAAAAAGGAGAGAAGCCACGTTATGAGTCAGACTCCACTGCACTTTGCAACAGCACTGCCAGTTGGAGGGACCAGCTCCACTCACAGCCGAGTGGGTGACACCACCATACAGCTTTAACCCTCTAATGTAACAGTTGTGTCTGTTTTGTATTGGAGCCCATAAAAGGAGCACTGAACACAGGATCTCCCATTTACAGCATAGCTGTGATAATCAAACTCTTCTGTACCCCGGGGCAATGTTCCTCTCTTTATCTTTTCAGCTGAAATGCAGCACAAGGGAGGAAATAAATATCAGAAATACATTCTGAATACTTTGGAAAAGTATAAATAGCTTTGGGCTGGTTGGCTGGCCAGCTAACAGACATGTGTGGGATCTTAAACCCACAGAGGGAAGTTGATGTGCCACTCTGCTTTGACTCCACCACCATCCTGTCCAAAGCCGCCTGATTGGGTATGACACAGAAAGAATTCCCAACTAACCTTTCAACGAAGGCTCGTCTGCGCCGCCCACTGTCTCGTCTGCCTTGTTGTCATCAGAGGCACTTTTGGTTGGGATACCTGATGTGATATCGCTTTCCTGCTTGCAACCCTCTTCGCTGAGTGAATCCACTGCTGCCATCTCTGCTTCGTAGCTGATATTCCCAGGCACATGGTGGCTTACGTCAGGTTGGTGCTTTAACTGATAGGTGATGGCCGGTCCCTCAGCCTGAGCTGGGCTTTCATCCACAGGCCCAGCTTCCATCTTCCCCTCACTGCCTGCGGAGAGCTCTTGCTGAGCCTGCACTTGCTGAAGATCATGCACTGTTTCTGCTCCCTGGATGGGTTTCTTTGTTTCATCATCATCTGTGGGGACAGTTGGGCTCTTCTGAAAGCCATCCATGGGGACGGCACATGTCTGATTCAGAGAGCTTTCTGGTAAGTGTTCAGCGGCCACATGTGTTTGATCCTTCCCAGGTTTGATTTCAACCAGACCCATGCTTGCTGAAGTTACAGCTTCTCGCTCACAGCTATTCTGCCCGCCAAAAGAGGAACTTTTCTCTAAAGGTGACTTTCCAGGGCCTGCTTCTGCTGGGGAAGTGTCAATGTACAGCATTATGGCCTCATCTGTAGAGTACTGGCGTGACACTGGTTTCTTAGCTAAGAGCGGCCTCATTTTGCCTGGAGAGACCTCGGTTGCCACCAAGGTGGTCTCCTGTATGCAGAGCAGGTCTGGGGTACTGCCTTTATGTTTCACTCCTTCAGGCTTGTTGACTGCCCGGAGGTGGACAGACTTGAGAACGGAGGGTGTGATGGCGAGGGCAGAGGGAGGGCTGGGCTGCAGGGCTTCTCCGACCGCACTCTGCTTGCTGTGGCTAAAGGTATGCAGCTGGTGCCTGTGAGCGAAGGGCTTGCTCAAGACATTGTGAAGAGCACTTAGGTCAAGGTGAGTAGGAGGTATAATTGGAAGTTCGAGGTCTTTGCTCACGGAGGCAGTGCCATCTTTTGAGAGTGACTGCTGCAGTGATGACTTCCTTTCTGGAACTTTCGGCTTCCTCTTGCTCCCCCCTGGAGACAACGGTCCCGAAAAGAAGGCTGTTGGAAAAGAAGAGGTGGGTGTCTCTGACTGGCTAGAGTACCCACTAGAGGGTGAGGCTAACCCTGCCAGCTTCTCTGGGGAGGCCAGCTTAAACTCATTATCAACAGAAGGGAGGGATGGGGTTGTAGCTCGTGACCCAGACTGAGACGTCTGGGATTCAGAGCTCTCTGGTGATTTGATGCACTCTATGACTGTAGTACCCGTAGCAGTGCTTGAATTGGACAAGGACCTGTAAGGATCGCTAGATTTCAAGTCGTTCAGAAGCCAGAGGTCTGCATAGTGAGGTTGTTCAGCACCTTCATCTTTAAAGGAGGGGATATTGGTGGTGTCAAATTGAGTGTCCTTTAACCCGCCATCGTCCTGGTTTGTCCAGGGAAGCTCCTGCTTGGCTGGCAGGCTGGGACCTTCCACTCGGGAAGGTATGTTTGAAAACTCAAGGGGCAGCTTCATCTCCCTGGCAGTGTGAGAGACATGCTGCCCACCACCGATCTTTGGTTCTTTCTTGTCAGGAAGGTCGGTGCTGCCCTCTGATTTCCTCAAAGATGAGCTGCGTTTTGGTGGGGCTGGCTTTGCCTTTTTTTGCTTCAGTGAGATGCACTGCCGTGCCTGTCTCCTGTGGCTCACGCACTCCTGCCAGGCACAGTCAGCTAGGGTGGAAGTCATGCTCCCGGTCTGGCCACTCTCGGAGCCTGGGGCTGCATAGTTGCAAATATAGCTTTTATTACCCTTCAGACCGCAGTCAAAGTGCATGGAGGTATAGTATCCTTCAGTATCCACAGAAAAGTGTGAGCTAGTGTCTGCCTTGTCAGAGGGGGTCTTTTCGAGGAAGCTGTCATAGGTGGCCATGCTGGTAAAGCTGGGACATCCCAGGCTGTCTGCCTTTGGGCGCTCAGGGCTGAAATCCTGGCGACAGGAGGCGTCATGGTGATGGTGCAGGTAGTTCCACTCACTGTCGCTCGTGTTGCTGTTGTTAGGGTCATCCAGTAAATCTGCCACAGTGGATGTGAAGGAGCTCGCCCTGTGGCCCCTGACCTTGTCTGTGTGGTCACCAAACTGTTCTGCGATGAAGACATTGGAGTCCTCGTTGGCATTGGGAGCAGTATTGAGTGACAGCTCAGAGTCACAGTGTGAAGAGCCTGTTAGCGGAGGAGAGGCAGCAGGAGGAATGGTTTCAGATGTCTGGGAGGGACACGTGGAGCTGCTCCCGCTCCAGTTACCACTGGAGGACTGGTGGTCATCTTTCTGGTCCATGTGGCTGCTGAGCAGGACTCCTGCTGTGGAGATGGAGTGAATTGGGCTCCCGAAGGTGTCTGAGTTGGATGAAATTTCACAGCTGCCTGAATCGACCATCCTTGACAGCCGCGACCTCCCCCTCTCACTGATGCTGTGTTCGGGACTATGCAGATGCTGAGGACAAGTTAAACCAATGGGCTGGCACTCCTGTGAACCCTGCTTGCTCAAGATCTCTTTCCCCTTTTTCGGGATCCTCTCCTGACCAGCTAGGAAGTGCTCCGCTTCGTACCCTGCACTCTTGGTGGTGGCATCCTGATGGCCCTCGCTGGCCCGGGCGCCCTCGCGAGGAAGGCTGCGCGAGCGGATGCGGTTGCTCACAGCAGCAGCAAAGACCGTGTCCCCGTTGTCCGCCAGCACCAAGATGTTGCCAGTGGAGTGAGAGAGAGAGGCGACAACACTCTGCCCCCTCTGGGCGCGGATCCTTCGCCGGGAGGGAGCGGCTATCAAGATTTCTTCCGTCTGGCACTCCGAGTCCCGTGTCCCCAACCTCCTGTTGCTGGAGCCAGAGAATTCTGGGTTTGTGTGCACAATCACATTGCGCTCTCTCGCCACTGGCGACTCGTCTGAATCTAGGACACACGGAAAGCTGGGTGAGTGGGAGAGAGCTCCTCCTTTCCTGGCATGAGACAACCCGCGGAGCAACCAAAGAAGCATTATCTGCTGTATTCTTTATTTTTTAATCTTTGTGAGCACTGGACCAAATTTAAGTTTTGTATAAAGAATTTATAAGGCAGACTTCCTGCTGGTGAGGTAGGGAAGTTCTAGTCCTGCAACATGACTTCTGCAATGCATTCTCAATGTGAAGCTGAGCTTGCTGTGCTAAATATTAAGACAAATACTAAGTTTTCAGTTTTTATGACTCTGTTTCAGCTACTTAAAGTTTTCAGGAGTGGCTGCTGGACAAAACACTCCATAAGCTTCTAAAAATAATTCTGTTTCGCCTACCTGTCTGTTCAGAATTTTCATTATCTGCTTCTTTACTATCAAGAATATTTGCAAGACAAAAGGATCCTCCTTTCATAGGTTCTTTGATTGCTTATTCCCTATAAACATATTTCTTTTGATTCCATGTTTCATGGCAACTGACCGAAACACCAGAGCCATCTTCAGGTGCAGATGAACATTAAGAAATAACAGTCTGTTAGTTTTGTTTTGAGTTAATAAGAATTTCACACTGAATTTGCCCCCAGCAGAGTTGCTCCTAATTTACCCCGACAAAAAGTGAGCTAATTTGGTAGATGTAAGGCAAATATTCTTGATGATAAAGAATAATAGCAAGGAATTGAGGAGTATGATAAATAAAAGGAAGCTGTAGCAAAGCTCCCGTGGAGTACCAGCAGCTGTATCTGTGGTGGATATTCAGCCACTCATCTAAGTTTTCCAGCAGTTGTGACAACTCATCATCACTTTGTGGAGTAACATCTGTCAGTTCTTTACCTTAAGCTCCCCTGGCGCAAGAAAAAACTTTCACTTAATCTAGTTACTTTTTATGCACATAACTATGGGTTCATAACAGAAATAAAATGAAAAAGAAAAAAATAACTGATTAACATTTACACAATAAGAGCTGAACACGTACATCTATATTACTCAGTAAGGCCCCTAGTGCTTCCAGGCCATATGGAGTAATATAGCTTTTCTTACTGTAGTAAATCAAAACAACAAAACATGTCATTCCTAAACTCCACAAGCATTTACACTTTCAAGGTTTCATTTCTTTGGAAGGCTACCTACCAGCTTATATCCCTGCAATTTAAGTTAGTTAGAAAGCTATCTATGGAAGATTTGTATTTATACTACACCTATTTCTTGTTGCACTCTTCTGGGGATGCCAGAGATGGTTTTCCTCCTCCTCAACTTTCGTCTCCGCTGTAGTACAGATTGTGAATGAACAAGAGAGCAGCGTATACTAGCCTCTCTGTCAAAACCAACTCCTGCAACCCATAAATAGGTCTCATTAGCCTTTAGAAATAGTAAACAAATTTTCATGGCTGGAACACAGTGGAGGTATGTGAGCTTGGATTAAGCCTGTGAATAAACATAAGGGAGCCCTTATGTAGCTCTTATGTAAATTATATCACAGTATATCACAGTTTTAAATCTAATTCCAGCTCCCCCTCAGCAGCCTGGTCTGCCAAAAATAACAGAAGGCATGAAAAGAAAAAAAAAAAAAACAAAAAAAGGAAAGAAAATCAGGAAGGCAAATAGAGAGCTCTTGGTAGCAGGGCATCTTTCTTATAGCTATTTATCTATCTGTCATAGGGACAAATGACAGTAACTTGTCTGCAAAGCATATCTATTCAGCTGTAACCTAACTTATTTTAAGCAACTTAGTGTAAGAAAACATTTTAAAGTTACAATGCCATATTGCGGTAGTTGGGTGCCTCTTAGGAGACCAATTTGTCAAGGGAGCTAACATTTCAAAAAGGAAGGAGACAGCTAAAATGGGGCCAAGTCGCCATGCAAGTTTAGAGAGCATTCTCTGTGACAATGACACATGACTAAGCGTGACATTAATGGGGAGCTGCTATTTACTTGCTTATATCAGGAAGTGGCCTGATTTTCCTATGTGTGCAGCACACGGTGGGAGTCTGCTCAGGTCACACAATCAAGACCCTCACTTTGGATTTAAAAGCACAAGTTCTTCAGTACATTTGTTTATGACCACCTTAATACAGAATAGGTGAGAATTCATTGTTTTCTTTATGTTTCCATGGCATTAGCAAAGGGAAGTACTTTCAGTTTGATATTACACTATGTAGTCAAAAACAGTTAAAAGGAGGGCGACCAGAAGGCATCTGCGCTGCTCTTTTGCACAACTGTACACTCACTCATGCTCTCTAAAGTTGTCATGGGAGAGGTTGGAAAAAATGTGCCAGGTCCATAAAAACACTAACATAAGGATTGCTGGTACAGTGGTGTGTAATCTTAAGAAAAACGAACAAACTAAAGCAAACAGAAGGAAAAAAAAAATCCTGATAAGAAGCTCTATTTTAATAGCGTATAATTATAGAAAACATAATTATACACAGACATACACATACATATTACATTACATAACAATGTAAAACATTAAAAAGTAACTTTCTTGTAAAAGTTCTTCTTGAAATCTACTACAGTGAAATAGAGGCTTCAGACAGATGTCCTGTAACCACCAATGCCCCTGGAATAAGCAGAGGAAGAACTTTCTTTAATATGGAACAAAAGTGCCATAAACTCCAACAACAATCATTTTCAAAAAAGTGAACATTTCTCAGGGTTGGGAGAAGCTTAAAAAACAAAAACAGAGAACTAAAAGCAAACTCTTTGAAACAAAAAAAATCAATCAGCATCATTGCTGGCTTTCCAGCAACTGTGAGTTAGCTGAACATGCTCTGTGTGCCAGATGCATGGGGGTCATCTCCGAGAGGAAAGTGGAAGAGGGTTTTTCTTCCCCGTGATGCATACAAATTATTCCCATTAGTGCTAATGAGAATGATACACATAAACATCCAGAAGATTACATACCATTCTTGATCTGTAAAACTGATCAGTGGAAATTTGGTTCCAATGTATGGCAGGTGGAGTCTAGGCAAAAATGGCTATTACTGGAAAAGTTAACATTGGCCCCAGACCTAACTGTCCTCTAGGTGACAGTAGCCCTGTTAGAAGGCCTGCACCAGTTAGGGTCCTATACTGAAACCAGAAGGAGCATCATTTTATCACCAGCTTTACCTCGTGTAAATATGCCACATTATTTATGACTTTCCTTGGGGATTTCCAGGGGCACTGCCCAGCCTACGACCTTGACCAGCTGGCTCCTGACCAGCAGCCCAGCAGGGTGTATGCAGGCAGTTCTGCCACCCAGCTGCCTGTCCTCCAGTGGCCAGAGCAGTGTTCTGCAGAAAGGGACATCCACTCCTGGCTGCCATCTCCACAGTGAGGCAGAGTTTGTGGCACTGTGCAGTGTCCCTTCTGCCAGGACGGAAGAGAACAGTGTTGCTGTCACTGGGAGGATTCATGCAGCTGACTGGATGCAGATGGGGACTTGTCACCATGATGCTGTAAGCCCAAAAGCCTTGGTTGTGAGCTGAAACTGGACTGTGGGCAGTTCTAGAATCCTCCCCAGCACCATAGTGAGCCCTGCAGCCGGTCTTGCAGGAAGGTTTGTACACCACTGATAGACATGGGGAAGAACAATGGGAAGTGAGGGGCTGTGACCTTACTCCAACCCCCCAGTTACTGGGAAAACAGAATTAAATACAAATATTTTCTCTGGAGAATGAAGGTTAACTGAAAGCCCCCTGCTTTTTTCCTGATTTTTTACATTGAAGTCTATAACTGTGAAGGTTAGCCCATTTTATGCTCTTAAGTTAATCAAAACTTGGTACTTGAAAATATTATTGAGGAAAACTCAGATGAACTTTATGTTTACCATAGCCCTCTGGAAGGAAAGAAAGAGAAAAAAGAGAAAGAGAAAAACAGCCTGATTTTTGATTCTGGAAGTAAGTCATCTTATCACATTTAATAAGTGATATACCTGTTGCTTCTATAAGCAAATAAGTCTAGTCAAATAGATCCAAATGTTATAGAAATAAAAGAAAATGCCATTACTATACCTTCAGCATAGCTGCATGTAAAGAGATCTCAGAGCGATGGTTTGCATGCTACACATTCATGCCTTGCATGTTTAAAGCACTGCAAATAGTAGCCTACATTCTCTAGTTTCTCTTCTCCTGCTACACATGATAATCATATGATTAATTTTGGTGGCTTTCTGCATTATTTCAGTCAGCTACATTCAAAAAGTTATTTGAGGTCTTTGTTAATACAGATTGTAGGTTATATACACAACAAAAGTACATTGTTTATACAGGGAACTAGGGTTATGTTACACCATATAACATGACTCTGAAAATATGGGCCAAATTAATCCGAGATGTGGCAGCTTCAGTGACTCCAGCAGTCACGCATAAGGGATGAATTTAGCCCACTGTCTTTCAGAAACTAAATCTTCAAGCAAGGGTCTGTGCCCCCAGACTGCACAATCCCGTGACTTCAAATAAATTAAACAAAATAAGTACTTGACCTCCCTTGAACCATGCAATAAATACAAAAAGAAATATAAGAGATTTGTACCAGTGACATTGATGGGGATAATGCAAGAAGAAATCACTTGGGCATCTTGTTTCATTTTCTCCTCTGGAGTTGGGAGAGGTAGTGCTTTACTCCAATTGGTTTGTTTATCCAGTGTAGAAGGGATATTATGTATTGGATTTTTCGGCCTCTGCCCTAACATGACATCTGTATCTTCGTCCTCTGGTGGATGGGACTGCAAATGAATACATTCAAAATCAGTGTCTCCCATTCAGACACACAAGGCTAATTTTGAAACAAAGCAGACACACAAATCAGCAGTCATTTACAGGGATGCAGGAAGGAATCATTCTAAGTCACACAGCACCAGCCGTTCTCCAATAGAAACTTAACATCTTGCTAACAGGAGAAAAACACCTCAGCATACTGGAACTCAGCACATTTATAGTGACATTTACAGGCCATCTCCTCTGTCAGAAGGGGCACATCCTGCATTCGTGCGTAGCCATGGCAAGCGTGTTCTCAGTTACCACAAGCATTAGACATCTGGGTTCTCATTTGCAACTGCAACTGGCCTCATATAACCATTCACTCAAGCATCAGAAGGTCCAAAGTTTTTAAGAAGACCCCTCCATAATTCAGAATAACCATTTGCATTTCATTTGTACAAATGCAGACCAAGAGCAGACTGCAGTACAGCCATCCAACAGCCATGTGGTGGGAAGTGGCAGGTGTTGACAGTGCTGGGACAGGGGGATAACAACCAAAGAAAAGAGTAGCCACCACCAGAAGAAATTCAAAAGACTGTTTAGAAACCATACATATTTTTATAGCATACTAAAAGAAGTACTAGATCCTGGAGATGAAGAAACAGAGAGAAAAGTAAACAGCATGGAAGAAACAGAGATGGTTTGGGTTTTTTTTTGAAGAAACAACAAATCCCCCAATACCCTGTCTTGCAAAGAGAAATAAAGCAAGTGTATTTTCATGTCATGCTGGCTGCCAGCTTGGGTTTGGGGG
>VXBQ01001252.1:388954-424682 GCA_013400175.1 Phainopepla nitens | reverse complement strand
AAAAAAAAAAAAAGAAGTTTCTGTTTTGTTTGGAAGGGACAGAGGGGAGAAACACTTACCTTTACCTTCTTCTGCCTAGTTTCCCTCCCTTCTTCCATTAATACATTCTTCTGTAAGGTGTGACAACTGTTTGGCCAGCTCAGGACATCTGTCTGCCTGTCTTTTTTTAAAAATGTGCAGTCCCTTTCAGACTGTGTTTTTCTCCAGTCATGAATTCCCAGCTGCTGAACTGCCAGCCTTCCCTCCTTCATGCCTACTGTTTACACTTTATTTGCCAGTTTTAGTTTCGGTAGCAAATAGGGCGAAGATAAAATGTTGCTCTGCATTGCCATGGCAGAGCATTGAGCAGGTGGGTGTTGAACACCGCAGGATCATGCCCTGTCTGCCATTGTATTTCCGCCACTCCTCCGCCCAGGCTCCTCACAAATCCTAGGGGAATTAACCATCTCAGGCTTGCCAAACAGCATTTACGTCCCAGCCCCAAAAGCATTAAAGATGTTAACTCTGCAGCTTCTATTTAAACTGCTGGAGGGCACTTACTTACCTTGTCAGTGTCACCTCCTGCAGCACCCCCAGACCCAAGACAATGTTTCCTCTTCTCCCGCCCGCAGAAAACCCTCTTTTCCCACGTAGGATTTCAGTCAAACATTGCAGCCTTCTTTCTGCCTGCAGCTTTTGTGCCGATTCCCGGCAGACGTGAATAGCTCATATAAACTTCAAGCACAAAAGACTTTGTTTCCTAGGTAACACCCCCCCCGCCCTAAGTTTGATGCATGCATGCAAAAATACCCACCCTTGCACACACGCACAGGCACGTGGGGACACACACACACACACACACACACACACACACACACACACACACACACGCTGCATTTTGTTGCCGAATCCATCCTTCCCTGGATGACAAAGAAGTGCTGGACAAGGCGGGCAAAGTGATCTTGGCTGCCAGAGCTCCTGCTTTCCAAACAGTGCCATCACCAAATGGCCAGAGAATAAATACCTGCTGTCGGTGTGGCCCTGCCCAAACCATTTCTTTCCGTTTAGGAAGAAAAGAAGAGCCAGTTGCAAAACATGGCAAGAGAATTAAATGCAATTGCTAATGCTCTTGATCTGTCCCAGTTCAGGCCTTTTAAAGGAGGCGATAGGGGGAGGCAGCTTTGTGGCCTTGAGCTCCTGAAACCCATCCAAGGTGTGAAGAAGGAAAGAAGGGGGAGAAAAAGTTATTATTGTGTCTCACTGACATAAGAAAAATAGAAATAGTTTCTTTTAGCACAGTAAAGTTAGCAAGTGAAAAGCAAGCAAGAGGAAGGGTTAGGATCTGGAAGGGAGAAGAGTGAGACAGGGCTGTTAATTGAGGATTGCTTGTTTTTCCAGTACCTTTCTACTCCAGGGGGTCATGTGGCAACACTCAATTGGGGAGGGCGAACGGGTGCTGTTAAACTATAAATGTGAAATGTGGAAAAAAAATTAAAATTAAAAACATACACAAAACAATTGTTGTAAAAGCACATAATTTTTGTCAGAAAAAATTAACATCAGAGCCAAAACAAGCAGAGATTTTCACCCTGTTTCCTGTTAATGGGTTTATTCCCCACAACAGATTGGTTTGGACCCCTGTGAAGTCTGTGCTGGTTTTGCTTACTTAGATTATACAAAACTGCAGTGAAATTGGTTCAACCTCCTTGTACAGACATGCTTAAATTGTCCCAAGAATGCCTTATATTGATTTGGTAACTCAAAACTGTGTTCTGTCTGGAGCTGAAGCAGTGCAAGGTACATATCCAATTACATTATAAATGTAAGTTATTTCATAATATAAGGGATTTTTTTTCAATTTTTTCTTCAGTTTTAAGCAAATGCATATAAATAATGATGCTGCCAGTGATTTATCAAGTACATTGATTGCTATGTCTTTCTTGATATCACTGTATCTCTAAGTTTGCAATCATTGTGGCAGGGTGACAATGACCAATTGGCTTTTTGTCTCTTTTTGTAACACTTGAAAGGACAAATAGCAATGGCCATAATGTCCTGGATCTTGCTGAATCCCTACACCTTCAAAATCCTCTTCTGTCAGAAACTCTGGTTTGTTTGTGGCAACGTCCAGTTTTCAAAATCAAGGAGTGAAGGACAACTGACTTCTTTTGAAATAGGAAATTTAAAAAAAAAAAAGAGTTAAAGAAAACAGGTCTGTTGACAGCTCCGGAAATCTCTAGCACATGTTTCTTGGTAGAGGCTATTATCTCTCCATGCATTAGTTAGCAGACTAATAATGCCAAATATTTCTATGAATGTTTTTCCTTCCAGTCATTATCAACACTGCTGTGACAGATGAACAAACCTCAGTTTGAAAGACTTTGCATTATATGGTCTCCTCTCAAGGCAAAAAGTTTTAGTGAGTCTTAAAAGGCCTAATCCTGCATCTCGTCCTACCCTCTTCCTAGATATATAACATCTGCTTTTCCCTGGTTCCCATGTGCCTGTGGGAAGCCTCCAGATGAGCTATCCATAAGGCTTACAGGAGACCAGAGCAGGGGAAATCAAAAGACAGCTGCTCCCAGTGAACATTTCCAGCAGCTTAGTTTCTGCCCAGGCCAGTGAAAACCAGTTCTCCCAAGCTGGGCGAAGTCCTTATCTCAGGAGCAACACCTTTGTTCATGCAATGAATGCTGTGGAGATACTGAATATATCAACAGTTTCAGTCTGCTTACTGCTCAGATACCCAAGGATTGTAAGTTTCCAGTCACTTACTCTAAGCAGACCGACTGCAGGTACCAGGATGCTTGAAATTCAACTTCCTCATGGAAGGTGCTAGAGGGTCTCTGGGCAGGGTCAGGACACAGGGAGACTAATGGTGCTGAGATGACAAGAGTTCAGGATATGAAAATCTTTGCAATATCCTGTGGCCTGTGATTGTCAGTGCACAAAGAGGACAGGAAGGACCTTCTGCCCTGAGCTTCAAGCACAGCTACATGCCTTTGTACAGGGCAAACCTGTCCAGGACAGCTACAGCAGGACCTCAGCTTTGGTCTCAAGAGATAGCAGTGTGGGCTACAGTCAAGACAAGCCAGATATGGTTACCCATCTGTCTGTCCTATCAGTGCAGCACTTCCCTACCTCACTCGTGTGCCACTCTGCCAGGTGCCTCTGAGAGAACAGAACCTCTGGTCCCATGCACCTACAGCCCTCCTTTGATGTGCCACAGGCTCAGGTCTCTGCTTAAGCATGCCAGGACAAACTTCCTAGGTAAGTTCCTATCATTAGCTATAGGACAAAAAATGAAGGTGACCAGCAAAATTTCAGTTTCTGCTGTCACAGTTGTGCTCCTGAGAAAGCTGGTGCTACCACTGCCTCGCCAAGGGATCCTGAGGTCACTTAGTGCCTGTTCCCATGTGGTGCCTGTCCTTGGGGCAGCTGAGGCATGCCAGCACAGAGCAGCAGCCTCAGCATTTCAACACCTCCATGCTGGGGAAGGGAGTGAGCTGCTGCTTTTTGAAAGTCCTCATTCACTCAGAAAACCAGAATATCTCTAAATGTCCTGAGTAAACACATAATTAAACAAGAAATTATTATAAACCCAAGGCTGTTCTGGTCTGATGGGCACATCTGAAGTTAGGCAGTTTTAAAAATTAATTTCTTTTGTGTGGGTGTGCTTGACAAACAGAAACAGTGATAATCATTCTGTTAAATACGAAGTCAGAATACTTTTAAGTGTGCATTTTTCTTTAATGGGCTAAGATTGCTTTGAAACTAAACTGGTGCATAATTGCTTGAATAGGGATTTGTCACTGACATATGTGAGCATTTTCCTGAGCTATCCCATCAACTTCACTTGCAGAGGTTACATTGTGCTTGTGAAGCTGCCTTGCAGTAAAATCTTGTTGCATATGCACGTGACCTGATTTCTCAGTGTTCTGTGTCACTTCAATGTGAAAGTCTTTGGTTTCTGTGCACTACAACAGAATAGTCAGATGTCCAAGTCTGACTAGTGAACAGAGCTTCCCCTATAGAGAAAGAGACAGTGGCTGTGCTGAGTGCAGAAGCTCAGGACTCCAGAACAATGAATCAATATGATTATGCTGAAGCCACTTTATTGTTTACAGAACTTATTTTTATATAGTTTTCACAGCCTTCATGCATAACTTCAATTGTTTAATTGTTTCTTTGCCAATTACTTTATTGGTTAATAACAGGTATTTTACTTGTCCATTAAATCTCTCTATTCTTGGTTAGTTTACATACTTTATTCAGTGGTTCTCATGAGACAGAGCTCCTGTTTATGGCAGGTGTAGTTGTTTTTCATCCAGAAATAGTTAGTCTAACAAACCTTTATTCTTAAGATTGTTTTCACATGGGAACTTGCAAGCTAGCTTAACTTGCACTTAGAAGTGACAAGCCAGCTATTGACTTAGCATAGCAAGGCCTGATTTTATAAGGCATTCTGTATAATTTATCTACCTATATTACAACACTGAGGAATGATTCAGCTCACCTTCCTTCAACTCTTAACTTGGGCTGAACTGAAGCACCCCTGAATACTCTCACCCTGATTTTAGGAAGAGCATTACTAGCACATATGTAAGTCAGGACTCATCATTAACCATTTTAATGAATTAAAACCTTAAAATATCATCAGGACAGTGAAAAAGAAGCAAGTCAGCAGTTGACAAACTTGCCAACCTAGCAATTTATGAGTCTACCCCATTTATTGTCCCAGAGCTGGAATCTGGAGAAGGAAATGAATGGGTCAATAACAGGACAAAAATGCCACTTCTGCCCCTCTTCTCTTTTCCATCCCCCAAAGTTCTGAGACACAAGTGTTGTTCAGCATCTTCAACATATAGGAAAGACTGGTTCAAGAAGCATAATTTGTGTTATATCATGTACCTAGCCTGCCTCACCTATAGTCATTGCTTTACAGGAGATTCTGGGATTTCAGAGTTGGTGCACAGGGCCTATGGAACACAGTGCAACGGTGATAGGAAAAACATAAACCCAAGAATACAGAAACAATTTTTCCTCAGTTTAATTAAAGACTGAGAATGCTAAAGCCTCACCAAGAGCATTTATCCTCAACATGCTTGTTGAATTTAGACATGGCTGAGTTGATTACTTCCCCTTCAGCTGTGTTTGATCAGGCAGGCAAGGTGTTATCCACAAGAGATTTAGGTGGCAGAGTCACAGCCCCCAGCAGCACAGAGCTGGCACAGCCTTGGTGAGGGCAGGAGATGGCTGGTGCATGCTGCTGCACAGTGCTATTCTCCAGAGGATTATTTCTGACTCCTACTGCCTAAAAGCTGCAGCTAACAAAAAGCATAAAGGATCAATATTATTTCTGACTTCAGGCTTCTATTGTAGTAGGTGGGGGAAATTTCCATCTCAGGATAACCTTATGAATATAGTTGGGATATTCACCTAAGCAGAGCATCAGTATGTTGCTTCAGCATCTGCAAGCTTTATATATTCTATTGTTTCCAGCAAACAGAACATACATACAGTTTGCTTTCACCCTATGGAAGCACAGAAATAAGGTGTACAGTACATCCTGACATCTCATTTTAAGAACAGTCATTCATGCACTGAAAAGGCAAAACGTAGAATAAGTGTGAACTAGTGTTCAATCCCACGTTCACATGAGTACAGTACTGACTCCTGGGGCTCTGGTTGAAATCTCTGTGTCTCCCTCTCTGCCTGTGAAATGGAGAGCCTGCTGCTTCCTTAACTCACAGGAGTTAACGAAAATGATATTTATTTGCATTGTAGAAAAACCTGAAGGTCTAAATAAAGGAGAAGAAATACTAATAAAAGGCTACCAGCTTTCCAGTATTTTCAGAGCACAAGTGCCTATTTAATTAGAAATTCATAACTCTACAGCAGCTTTCTTACACAGTCAACTGATGCTGAAGAGAAAATAATGAGAAAATTTCTGGCCATGCTATTTTTGCTGCAAATCACAACCCTGCTCACCTGCCTGCTCCTAGTGTTTATATTTCTGTGTGTTTCATTCTCCTCAAGGTTTTATTTTATCTGCTTGTGGGTGTTTTGGGTGTTTTCTTTTCTTTTGGAGCATCACAAATACGATCAGCTAAAGTACTGACAATCCTTTAAAGATTAATGTACAGCTCCAGTGTTTTGACAAGGTAAAGACAAAATTAAGACATATTCCATGACAGAAGTCATACCACACGTGGCATTTCAGCAGACAAAGGTAGAAAATAAACATCCCACAATATAGGATAGTAGGTATTCAGCTCATTGCATAAATGGTGCTATACAAGTTCAGTCTGATTAATAAAGTCAGGTAGGTTTTATTTCTAACAGCAGAGTCCAACTCAACTGTCCCTAAACTCAATTGTTTCTTACTGAGGCTTCATCTGGCTTCAGCACAAAACTGTGTGAAAATTAGTATATTCAGTTGTACTTCCTTCTCTTTGCTGTACAAAGCATCCTAAAGCAGACCATAGGGAATATTTTTGAAATGGCAAGGAGATGGAATTACCCAATGCATTATTTTCCCTTCACATTTGCTTTAGTTGAGGCCTCAGGGACAGAAAAACCCTCCCTGTCTGGAAAAAACCTCCTGCTTCTTGTCCCTTAGATTCCTGCTCAGATTATAATTATGAATAAACTGACACTGAAATTTGTGCAATTACGAGTGTAAATTTCCAAATACTGAATTCCTTGCACCATCTCCTTGGTTTTATTATAATAGCTGTGCCACACAGGGATTGAGAAAGTGTGGTCCCATAACATTCTGACCTGGAATACAGAAATTTCAGAGCCTTGCTGGCTGGACTTGGGGAAACCCAAGGAAGAAAAAATGCAGAAAAAATTGAAGAGAAGTCTGAGATGCAGTTGGAATGATACAGCATCTTCACACTCAGTAACTGGCCTCAACAGTGCTACAGGCAGGGTTGTCATGGGAACATGTGTAAGAAATATTTTCCTCATTTTAGCAAGTCTATAACTTTCTCATACTCTCCTCAGATTATTTTCAGTTTGGTTTGGGTTTTTCTTCTTCTTCATTGGCAAAAATGCCTGAATGAATGATACTTTTAAATGTGTTTGGTTGTATATTTCTTACGTATAGAGTGAGACTAAGTATGCCAGTTTTTCAGCTTTAAAAATGAATGACTGGAATGGATAGGAAAGTTAAGTGAAGTCATGTCTGCAAAACCATAAGGAGCACGGAGAAAGGGAATGAGAAAGCAATGCTTACTGTTTCTCATAGTCTGAGAACCAGAAAGGATACAATGAAATTATGAGGTATTGGGTGGAAAAAAAAACAAAAGCTACATTTTCATACAGATTTTTAAAGTCATTGTCACAGGATGCTGTTGAGGCTGAAGGTGTAAATTTGCTAAAAAATTGGATTAACCAAGTCTCACAGTCAACACAGAAAGGTTATTTGGTGACTATTATTCTGTGTTTGATCTCTGGCCCAGGAACTCTGTAGCCAGTTTCTGAATGAAACTGGAAGAGTAAATCATGGGACAATAAACAGCAGAAACCATGCCCTGTTCTTATACTCTTTGCTCAAGGATCCCCTTCTGGCCTTTCGGTTAAGTGGACAATTCATCAGCCAAATCAGGGGATTTCCTGTAAGAAGAGTAGACATGAAAGAGCCTATTCCATTTATATTTCTCTACTCTTTCTCCACAACAAAATGATCTTGTGATGGAACAGTCCAACATGTCTTTCCAGACCCATTTATGCTGGCATTACTTGCTTTGAACTTGAATTCATTTGTCCTTTCTGGGAATTTATGGGACTTTGGCATCTTTTTCCCTGTAAACAGAGTTGTGATTAAAAGTGAATCTTCATCTGTTGTGATTGATTTTTTCTAGTTTTACTATACAATATGCAAGATCTTTGGAAGCAAGATCTAATTGGTAGCAGCTGCCTAAAGGTACACACATAGGGAACCTTGACTCAGATATAAGTGACCTGTTTTCTAAGTAACTTTCAGTAGTGGTAGTTCCCACAGGTCTTACAGTGGTGATTTGAAGATTCCGCAAAATCAGGTTTCTTATTTGAGTATCTTAATACATGCATTTAACTTAGATAGTCAGTTTGGAAAAGTCAGACCTTGTAACTTCCAAAAATTCTCGAGCTTCTTGTTGATCCCTTTCCTAATTTAAAAGAAACACAGAAATGGGCTCTTTTGGTTGTGCAATATTGCTCCCTTCAGCACCTTCCCAGTGCATCATGTGAGTGGAATACACAACATACCAGCTATGCCACGAATAAAAATTCTTGTGAATTTAGCATTTTTAGTTCATTGACGATTAGATGATACCATCAACTGGAATCAGATATCAAACATTACCAGCAGTCCCTGAAGCAGATAAACTTTTGCAGATGTCGGTCAAAAAAAACTTATGCAAAAAAGAGCAAGCTAGCCAATAACAGCATTCTCAACTTTCTCTTGTAGTGGTATCATTATATCATGAAGGCTGGCACAATAGCAATTAGTTATTCATTGTTGTAGCATCTTGTAACAATTAATTAACCTCTGCCAGACAGAACATTCATGTGCAGCTTCATCTTGCCTTATTCTCTTTTAATTTTTAAGTTGCCCCATTAACGAGGGGCTTTCTCAGAAATGGGTCAAGGCACTTTGAAGTACTCTGGGTGCGGTGTATTTGCAATTTCCAAAGCAGAATGTTGCCAGATGCCTTGAAATCAATAGAACAACAGCCCTCCAACAGCTCTTGTTTGCTTCTCCTTAGGGGAACACTGAACCTGGTCAGCTTCCAAAAGGAGGTCTGATATGGGTGGGCACAAAGCTTAATGTTTCCCTTCTTGAAAAGAAAAAGGTGGACTTTCAGATACAGCCAAGACATCTGCATTCAGCATGACTTAATTTTATCAACTAATATAGGACTCAGAGAGTTGCTCACTAGTTGTTATTATTTTGTGTTCCACAGATGGAAGTAATGTATAAAATGCACTGGTTGTTTTCCAAACACACCAAAGATTCAGGCCTTCAAGCACTGTGTATGCAATTTCAAAAGAGATGCCTTGCTCTGCATCTGATACTAAGAAAGCTTTACATTCAATAGCTTGTCCAAACTATCATCTGTAACTAGTTCTGATCCTTAACATGGCATCACTTTCCCTTTACCTTTCAGTGACCCTACGACAGCACTAGCTTTGATGATGACTTATAAAGAAGAAACAGGTAATCCTGTTTCTTCTTTCTGTCTTCAAACTCTTTTCCATCCTATCCTTTAACATCAGGATATCTCCTTTAAGTTGATTCACAAAGCCCGCAAATTTAACCTGTTCAAAGCCTGCAGTGATGGTGATGCTGTCCTCAAAATTAACCAGATAAGCAGCTAAAAAGCCAGAACAGTTAAACTAATGCAAATCTTATTATGTATTTCAAGCTTTTTAAATGAGAAACAAAACTTTTCCTATGGACTGATTGGCTGATGTTTTGGTGCCTGGGCAGGTGTGACCCGTTTACATTGCATCTTTTACACTATGAGCGCTTTAGCATTATAGTATTTAAATATGGTTAATATAATGGATTAGGATGAATGCACTTGGATTTTTAAGCTAAGTAAGGGTGATTCAGTGTGGTTACTGAATCATCACCAAGCCTATAATATACTCACAGGTGTAGCATCTTTTCAGATGCCAGTGTCCCTGAACTGGCAGATGCAGAACAGATCTATTACCCCCTGACTGAGGGCTGGCATTAGACAAACACCTCACTTAAAAGCCAAGTCCAGGTCTGAGCTACACCTTCTAAATAATGCAATGGCTCTTAGTACAGGGCAAAATGGAGCTACTATGATACTTCTGTGAGTAAAACAGCCAGAGCCACAGAAATACCAAGGTCCAGCTGAAGCCAGTGGGAATTATGGACTGAATGGGTTAAAGTTGTTGATCTAGCACATTTCCTTTAACAGTGATAAATACCATATTGTCAACACTAACTTGATTTCAAATCAGTGCAGCTGTGGCAAGTCAGAACAGACATATGGGACCACATCTTCAGCTAGAGTCCCTGCTTGGCTGGTTGCAAGGACATGTGTGAGACATGAAACATCTAAAAAACGGCATGGAGATGAACACTTCAAAACAGGACTATGGAAAGTGGAGCTCCTTGTAGTTGGGGTCATGCTCCTAAACCTCCTGCACACACACAAGCCTCAAGCTGGCACTCAAAGCCCTTGAGCTCTTGGCTCCTGGCAATGCTAATGCCAGGGCTGAAATTACAGCACTTTCTGAAATTATGGGAGGGTCCTCAAAGTGCTACCTCTACAGCCTGAGTGCTGAATGTGGAGGACTTGTGCAGGAGTGTGTGAATGAGAGCATATGTGTGCTGGCCATGGGTGAAAAATAAGAGGTTTCTGATTAAAAACAGCCACCCTGGGGCTGGCTGCTGGAAGCTGTGACCTGTGTTATGCTGCTGACAGTCTTTAAGGTCAGCTCTGTTGTACCTGTACCAGCTTGGGGAGGGGGCACTTGTGAAGCTCTGTCACACTTAGGTCCCATCATGCTAAAAATGTATTTGTATGTGGTAGCTGTAGTGAAAGACTTACTGGTAGGAAATGCCGGTCCTTTATCGCTTGCCTCTTTTGGCTGCAGATTGCAGGGAAGGGAGGAAAGGGGGGAGCCACCACAGCAATGGGGCCTTGGACTTTTTGCTCTCTGTTATCACCTCGGCTTCGATGTTCTGTTTTGGATGAGAAAGAAGACACGAGTCTTTCAAAGTGTTAAAAACATACAAATATCTCTATTAACAGCACAACAGAGACAGGTATGGGACAGTGGACTCAAAAGACAAAGGTTCTTCTCTTCCCCAGTGACTGGTACAAATGATCCCTGTTGCAGCTGAAGGGGAGAAGCACTTACTGGACATCCGTGGGCCCAGAAGAGCAATGCCCATACAACGCACCCCAGCATATGCAGCTGAATTGTCCCCAGATGAGATTTATACCATTTATCCTAAGAGACTATGGAGCTGCCTTCTAGGCTCTTGAGACCCAAGGCCTGATTTCCAACAGGAACCTGCAGCTCCTATTGCCTTGAAACATTGAGATGAAATAACTATGTCAGCATTCTACCCATATAAAATATATTGCTCTGAGGGGAAAAAAAGAAACACTCCAGCTCCAGGTGGGATTTTATTCCTGGCTGCATGGCAGTGCTAGGTCCTGAGCACTGGCTTGACATCATGAACGTTGTTGCAGTGGTAATGCTCAGGTTCCAGCATGAAGGAGAGCATCCTAGGAAGGTCAAGATCTTTATCCACCCTAGGCCCACAGGAGTCTTCCTTCAGCATGGGCTCACAGTATTCAGTCCTCTTCCAGCATCAGTCCCAAGTCTCTGGAACCTTCCAAGTGAATGGGAGAATGCTCATGGACTTCCCATCTCTAATTTTAGGTGAAAGTTATATAATTGCTGTTTGCATGGAGTGCTGCTGAAAGGAGATAATACATTCACCTGCTCCACTAGCTGTGGTCCAGTCAATAATGTTTGCTGCTAGCTAGCATAGCTGTTTTCTGACCTAAAATTTAGTTTTAATTGCTCCTGGTAAAACAGAAAAAGAGATAATGAAATTCTGATAGAAGAGAGAGTTGAGACACAATAAACATGTTTAGAGTAAATTTCAGACTAAAATTTCATCCCCATATATGCAGTTATTTGGAAAATAAGATAAAACAGCAGATGACAAGCTGCCTGCTGAACCTTCACAGCTACCATTAATTGTGGATGATGGGAAATTGCCAAAACTGAGATTTGTAACTTTAAAATGATGAGACATTTTCTGGAGCTGCCTTCCCATGCTGCTGTCAGGATTTCTCCTGCCCACAAGATGGCAGGCAAAGATCAGCCTGGTTCTGGGACAATTACAAAGCAGAGCTGCTGAGAACAGAAAAGAACTTTTGCTCTACTCCAGCACTACTGTGGTTGCAATTTGGCTGTATCACTCTGCCATGCTATGAAGACATACTGCATCCACAGTGTATTCCTGACCTAAAACCTGCAGAGATGGTCAAATGTGGTAATTAATTGGATCATCTTATCCAGCTAAGAGATGCTCTGCAGTTCTAAGTAATCGATTATTATTATAAGCTAATAACAGTAATAAATGAGCAAGGCAATTAGAGCTGTTGGTGCAAGACGCTTCAAGACAGGAGGCTGCTGCTGAACATTTCAAGCATGACCTGCATGGATTTTCTCCCTCCTTATGGCACAGAAAAAAGATAGGCTTGTTTGCCTGCTTTGTCTTATATCCTGGTAATAATTTTCCCTTGGTTAGGTTCCCAGTGAAAACTGACCTTTTCCCACCTTTTGCCTTCCCTTAAATGTGCTGTTGTAGGACCATCCAGATGTTTGCATCTAGTAAATTCTCTTTATGGCAGGGATCCAGGAGCCTGGTTATGACCCTATTGCTCCTGCTTCCTCTCTGTGTTGCTTTGAGACCACAAGTCTGCAGTTTCTTAGGCAATGACAGAAAATGTTCCATAGCCTGGGAAGGGGAGACTGGCCCAACCCTTTCAAGCTGTCCAGGACATCTATCACCTGACTTTCAGCTGCCACTCTTGAAGGACACAGGCATCCTCCAATATCATGCTTGGAAACCCTGAGCAGACAGCTCAATTTTGTGGAGACTAATACCACCGTCTCCAGTTTCAGCCCTTGTGAAAGGGACTGGGACTACGTAATCTTTAAGGTCCCTTCAAACCCAAACCATTCTGTGATTCTACAGTTCTGTGATTTCTTAGCATGAGTACCTAAGTCCCAGTGTAGACCAGTGCCCACAGTTCTGTGTACTTGTGCCTGAGCATCCTTCTGCTGCCTGGAGTGGACCGTGGAGGGGTGTGTGTGGAGCATGGGGAAGCACCTACCTCTGCGCAAAGCTCGCAGGTGCTGCTTGGCGTGGTGGTGCAGCTCCTCCACGCAGGGCGGTCTGGTGGAGGGGAGGAAAATGTTTCTTTGCTGATGCCAAGGTGCTCGGTAATAGACACTTAGCTTGCTCTCTGCATCAAGGTTGGAGACAGCTGTAGGATAAAAAATAGAGTGCAACATGAGACTTCTAGTCTCTACCATCAACCTAGCTGAAAAGAAAAGGTTCTTGCTTGGAACAGCATTGTCAAGAACAGGCACTGGGTTTGTTACAGAACCTTTACTCCCACCAAATAGCAGCAAACATTATCTTCTCTGTGTTTCCACATCATGTTATACCAGTTAGCATTTAGGCAATGGCCTTTTACGAGATTGCAAATGGCTCTATGGAGGCAAGCAGGTGAAATGATATTATATCGGTTCTTTTACATAAACTGACCAAAGGGATAATAATTTTATAGATAGCAAAATAAAAATGCAAAGAAGCTACGCTATCTTTCCACAGTGAAATTTTGAGCAAAGGCAGTGGGAGGAATAGGTCTTCCATTTACTCACTCTGCTGCCAAATGTGCTCTTTCACTACATCATGTTACACACAACTAGTTTCTGACACAGGTTGCTAGTTCGCTGCCTTCCAGGGCGTAACGACTGAGATTAACTGCTTGCCCTGCTGAGACACTTTGACTGTCACCTATCAAAAGAGTTTCCTTTAATAGACAGGGACTTCTGAGGGACAGGACCACTTCAGTTCCTCTTAAAGAGAAATCCCAGAAGTCTGCCTCTGAAAATGATACCAATCAAGTCCACTAAAGGTTTGAGTGAATTTCTCAGGAGTGTTGGCACTCATGGGAGTCCCATGGACTATTCCCAGCCTCAGGGTACACAGTAGGTAGCTTTCCAAGAGCTAAAGCAGGAATGGAGGGCCATGGGAGATGCCAGCACTCTGCCCCAGTGAGCAGCAGGGAGCAGGCTCATCCTGAGCCCACATAATGCAGCAGAGCAGGTGGCACATCCTCAGGTGCAGCACTGGGTTTGATCCTTCTACCAGAGGCACTGATACAGACAGATGCCTATCTAACACCAAGGAGGTGCTGCAGCTGTTTTGCTCACAGGACAGCACACTGTGACACATGCAGGCACCCCCATGCACAGGAGGTACCTCCTGGGTTTCCCTTCCCAGTGAGCAGCCAAAGAACCAGTGTGCCTCACATTGGTCCCCCCACTGGCCATGCACTCCTCTTCTTTGCATATTTCAGGGCTCTCATCTACTTTCCTGCTTTTGCACTCTCTTACCCTTTTTATAGGGGTAGCTGGTGCATCATGGCAGAGAATGGCTCTCTGTTGGAGATGCTTTGGTCTTTCTTGTTTTGTTGCTTTCTTTAATGCAAAACAGCATTCACTCAGCCTGAAGGCATACCGGTGCCTTGTACAGAGAAAGAACTGTTGGAAAGTACAGTTTGAGAAGAAGGAAGGAACAGACAGAAGAGGAGAAACCTAGGAACCATGCTGCCAAGTGTAGGATGATGAGTGACAGTAAGTTTCTTTGATTAGAAAAAAACCCCAACAGCTCACCATAATTTTTGGAATGATGGAAGTGATGGTATGATATGATGAGCTGAGATATGGTATGAGATCTGCTGAAGTGCAGGTTCTCAGAGCTTGAGCAAAAATAAAGGGACCCCAAACTCTCTGGTAGGGAGCTTTGCTTTGCTTCATAGTGGATTTTTGCAAGTGGGGTTTCAGTCATTTTTCAGCACTTTGTAGCACTGCTCCATGCAACTGGTGTGGTGTCAGTGCAAGGAATGGCACTGAGGGGAGAAAAAAAATGATAGATGAGGAAGAATGATGGCACTTGTCAGTGCTTGTTCATCATGGGGATTTACTAATTAAATTTTTGACATTGCAAAAACATAATGTTGCCAAATTGGAGGCAGAGCTTTTGATGGCTTGTCTGTGTTACCACTGCAGTAGGGAAATACCTCACTCGCACGAGCTGGTTTTATATCTCCTTTACCCCTTCAAGGTAACAAAGCACTATGTCTGTTTTAAATACAAGGTACTGAGACACAGTAACAAAAACAACTTGCACAAAACAACTTGCCCTGATCCTGTTCTGAGCCACACTTCTTCTTTGGGAATCTCAGCTCAGGACAAAAATCTGTATGCAATAGTAATGATACCCCACCCATTCTTTGTATTGCCTAGGGCATGTGATATTCATGATCACAAATTGTACCCTGGAGGCTAATGAAAAGGCAGGCACAAGCAGTTCCTTCCTACTCCCAGAAAAATCTGTCTAGACTGAAGTGCTAGTAGTTGTCTGTGATGAATATCAGTAAGTAAGTGGAAAGTTTTACCTACTTACAAAATTTTCAGACTAGAATAGATTTTGCTGCAAAATATAGCTTGTAGAAAGTTCTTTTGGCCTTGGCAGCACTGTTTTACAAATAAGAGTAGGAGTTGGGTTAATATACTTTGTGTGAGACTTAAAAATGAAACTGAGTTCATCCAAGCTCTGCTACACACCTACTGTTGTAGACACACGTTGCTGTTGACAGATAAAATAGCATGATCTCTCAGCCACCCAACAAGTCTCCCTTAGCCAGCAGACCTGGCAGAGCTGTGCACAGTGCTGTCCCAGGACAAAAACCACAAATACATTGCTTATCTTGAAATGATAGGGCATTAAGAAGCTTTCAGTAGCCTGGGCTATGGTCCCAGCCAGCAGCCATCCATGTCTTCTCACCTTTTCCTGCAGGATCTCTGATTCATGGTAACAGGAAATATACACTCTGACACCAAAAAAGCAGAAATACTGCACAATACTCACTAAACTGACCAATCCTTTAAAATACTCCAAAGCTGGAGTGGATTTTCTAGGAGGTCCAGAATAGAAACTAAAAGTGCTGGCAAAAATAAAAGCCACAAGGGGATGAATGTTCTCAGCCTGCAGTGGGGAAGAAGCTCAGAGGGAGGAAACAGCACTGGGTAGGGTGGAGGACAATGCTGGCCCAAGGATAAGTAAGTATAAACCCACAATGAATGCAGTTAGTCTGAATGTTTGAGGAACAGCATCCCAACCTCAGAGCAGCAAAACTCTGAAAAAACTCCTGGAAAGAGGAAAGAGAGAGAAAGCTAACCAGTGAGTAAAAGCCTGCCAAAAGAAGGACCAGCTTCCATCTCATTCCTTGCACATTGTCCTTTGCATGTCCTTCCCTGTCCTTTGTACATTGCCTGTTCTTCTGCAGTGACGTTTTGCCTGGCCCTCACTGATTGCCCCTGGGAACTGGGCACCATTGCTGGGAGCTGAAGCCAGAGGATGCAACCACAGGAGTGGACTGTGAGCTTTAAGGACTACTGAACATCTGATTTCCTTCACAGGACTGAATCTCTTACTTCCACTAAAAGAAAAAAAGCCAACCCTGTGGCAGGATAATTCAGCAGACAAAGACCACTGGGCTGAAATGTGCAGTCAAAGCTTCACCATATGCTTCTGCTAGGAGCTGGCATTAAATATTAAGACTCCCTATATCTCTGTTCTGTGAAATGAGGATAAGGTATCTCTTTCAGCCAGCACTTCCTTTACTCAGTGTTTTGCACTGCAGGCTGTTTTTACAATGCTGAGCCTGCGCGTGGCTGCAGCTCTTCAGCATCATTGTAACATGCATAATAAATAAAGCAATACAGAAACTGTAAAGCCAGGGTCTTTAAACGATTAATAGCTGGACATCACACTGAATGAGAAGAAAAGCCAATACAGAGATAGGAAATGCTACATTTCAGGCATCAGGTATAGACTGTTAACATATTTTTAGTGTGTGCTTTGATCAATTTAGACTATACAAGTGAATTATATAAACTATCACTTAATTTCATTCCCGAGTTAAAGTAATTGGGGTTTTTTTGTCTTGAGGGATGACAAAACGACAAGAGACCATTAAAATGGATTCTCCATTCCATTCTGTGGGACCATTAACATTGGCTGGTTTCCAAACAACCAATGTCAAACAGACATTCACTAATAGCTCTTCTTATGAGAAGATTTTTGAAGACTTCCCAATAGCTGTTTTATTGAAGTTGATCATATTTATCATATGTAAATATGATCAAGTTGATCATATTTACAGATCCTGCTCATCTTTACATCCTCTCATTCTCTCCCACTTTTAGCCAAGCAGAAAAAGAATCTTGCCATAGCAGAGCTGGATGTGGATGCTTGAAGGTTGTGCGGCTTTAGTGCAGTCAGGCGTGGTTGTTCTAATAATAACACCACAAAGGCCAAGCAAGAAAGATTTCTGCTCTATTTATTTGATAGATCCAGGGGTTTCCCCCCACAACTCTGTCTGCTTCTATAGACACTTGCCTCCCCCCTTCCCAGATGCTTCTGTCTCTCAACTTTCTATTATTTCTATCTATATTATAGTTGCTATTACCTGTCAGGAGAAGAAAGAAAAAAAGATAATTTCCTGTGTTTCCCGCTTCAGAGAGAAAACACGATTTGCTGTAAGGTGTGAAAAAGTGTGCAGCCTGGAGGGAATTGGAGCAGAGAGCAAGGAAGTTGCCTACATGTTAAGGACCAGTGCCCAGAGCTGTCAGCCCTAAATTCTGCACAGGCAAAGCTGAACTGGCATAGTTATTAAAGTATCCAGATTCCAAAAGACAAACCCCCAAATTAAAAAGGATCAGATTAGTGAATAAGCCTATTCCAGAGCCCAGTTATGCTTAAGAGAGGCTGTAATGAGCCCAGCCCTTTGCAGGAGGCAGAGGTGCTGCGGGCTGTGCACTTAGTGAAACTCCACCTCTTTGCACACCCTGCTGCAGGGGTGCAGGATGCACCCAAAGGTTGCTGTGGCCAGCAGCCCCATGCCAGGCTCTGCTTAGGAAAGCCCTTCTTCTCCAGCATTAAGGTGGTTGACCTATCATTTTAGCATATGCCATTTTTCCTAGCTATTTCATGTAAAAATGGTGACTTTTCCTTGTGTGATTCAATGTCATAAGAAAGCTGGATGTTCATCCAGCTTTGCATAAAGAGGCCTATGCCAGCAGCAGCAGAATTCAACGTGATCAGCCTCTTCCTTAGCTGCTGCCCAGGTCAGCAGTGAGTTACTGCCTGCTGTGTTTGTGTGCAAAACATTGCAAGAAAATTAATTCTGAGGAAGACCAGATTATCTCAAAGACTAGGCAGCCTGGCAGCACATCCAACTTCATCATGCAATTTAGTGCATAAATGTTTCATTGAGGCAAGTGCTGAGTCTGATGTGAATTTTATTTATAGCCCTGTATGTCTCAAATGTACACTTCCCCCAGTGTGCTCCTGTAACCACTGGAGCACCCAGGGAGTTAAAGCCTACAACACTGGTAAAAATCTAGAGTTGCTTCTTTGCTGTTCATGTCCCACATCAATCAGCAAGCTCAGTACTTTCAAAGCAGCTCCCTCTGCAGCTGCTGCTTCCCAGTGATGGCAAAGAGAGCGCCAGGCTTACCCAGCAGGGACACCGGAGTCTGGAGCTCCTTGAAGGTGGGACAATCACTCTGTTTTCAACAATTGTGTTCCCTCCCAGCCATGCATATACTCAGACATTTCCCTGTTTGCCAATGGCAAACCCCACCAACAGGAGCTGCAAATATTTGGATGAGCTACTTTCCTGTCCCATCTTTATTAACAATTGAAAAATGCCTATGCAAAGGGACTGTGTTGGTGGGGCTGCTGCTCACTGCAAGTAAGTCTACTGGCTCGTCAGCTTTTCCAGCACCCAGCTGAAGAATGGCAACCTCACCATAACTTCAGTGACTACACCTACAAGCATGAGTATGCACACAGTTTCCCTCATACCTCTAGAAAAAAGTACCAAGTGACTGCAGCTAGAAACTGGGACATATCCCAGTGCCATGCTCTTTCCTCACCAAGTCAGTACCAGAGCAGCACCTGATAGTGAGGTGTTTCTCTTCTAAAGCTCTTTTGCTGGGCCAGGGACATCAGATGATGGCAATGTGACAGGCACTCTGGTTCTTTGGCACTGCAGAGGCCGCTGAGGACCCTGCCTGTGCTTCCCAGTCCTTCTCTTTCCTGGGAAGCTGTCTGCTGTCCATCTTCCCAGGGACAAGTGAGAAATGAGGCAGTCTTCACAGAGCTTTCTAAGCACATCTCTTGTGTAAGACAAGAGATGCTCAACTCAATGAAAGAGAAAACTGCATGCCAAACCTCCTGTCTCCTCACCAACCAAGTACATTTTTGGGAGTTGTTCAAGGTCTGGATAGGATGCCCCATCCTTGGCCACAACTTTTGTTCCTGTTTTCCTGGTGTATTCTGCCATTTGTGAGGGTGCTGCTCGGGGTAGACATTTCCCTTTCAGTCTCCACAGTGCCGCAGGTGACTGATGACCCACTTTTGGTGGTTTGCTCCTTGGCCACTTCTCTCTGGGAGCCTGTGCTGGAAAACACAGTTTATAATGGCCTTGTGCATCCTTATTTCTTATTGCTTTTATGAGGGCAGAAATGGAGAGTATTTCTGAAGAGTTTTTGTGTTGTGCAGCCTGAGTTCGGGATGGATGTGAGTGGAAAGCTTCAGCGACACAGACCCCAAGACATGGTTTGGGCAACCGGTCTGGACCTGAAGCTTGGATCACCACATCTGCCCTGCCACCGGCACTTGCACATGCAAATCAAAGCCAGCACAACTGTCTCTAGGCAGGCTGCAGCTGCCCTCCAGAAAAACAGGAGGGGAGACATGACAAAACAAGTTAAGTCTTTAGCTACATGTGGGCAACAGCATGAGTACAATTATTGTTCTGTTCTGCACTCATGGACAGACAATTTAGCAAATTTTTCAAACTCAAGCAAAAAGGCAGAAACCTCACTGACAGCAGAATCTGTTGAGAAAGACCACAATCTTTTACGCTCTTTGTATTGTTTTTTCTGCCAATACAGGGAAACCTCTTGTGTTTCAATCACATTTTCTTAGCACATCCCTGTGGCATTTTTCTGCCTTGCATTATGCTACACATGGAAATAACAGCTATTCAGGAGAAAAAAGGGCAAGTAAGCAAAACCCCATCCATATTTGGCATTCAGGTAGCAGGAGAGATTAAAATACTGGAAAGCATATGATTTGGATGTCATTTCCATGAGCAGATCCCTGAATTTTGCATTTACCTGATGTTTGGTTGACTGGCACAACAGACATAATTCAAGAGGGCTGGGAGGCATGTGGTTCTTATACATGTAAGAAGATTAGGCTGTTAAGCAATATGCACTTATGTGAAGAGTACCACATGCTAATCCCATTCTTGGCTTTGCTGCTTTCAATCACTGCTGGTGGTGTTTGAACATATTTTAAACTGCTTTTCCTAACTCTGTCAAATATGTTACAGTGGCCAGAATGGAACTCCATATTTCAAAGTATTTCAAAGCTGTCACTGCAGGATAGACAATAACCTCTTAGAAATACAGAGTACTTTATATGTTCAAGCCTCCATCCCTGTGAAGTTTCTCTAGCCAGCAATTTCTTCCTTTCCTTTTATTCGTGTTCTCAGGTCTATGCTTTACACAGCCTCCAAGAGTGCCCTGCAGGGTAATGGTAAAAAAGGCAGATAACATGGCAGTCCTGCCTGGCAAGCTTAAGGCTGCAGTTAGGTCAGCTATCCTGCAGGAATATTAATTTCATAATAAATTCAGATTTCTGTCATCTTCCATGAAAAAACAAAGAGCTAACTACCCAGTAAAATAGTGAAGGCATAAACAGTTTTAGAGAAAAACCCAAACAAGAACTATTTTAAGGTTACTAGACCTAATGGTAAGGATGGATTGTTACAGCAGGGATGATATGACATCCCACATATGCACATATGCCCATGTGTTTGTGTATACACACACACACACACACACTCACTCCAGAGCATGTAACTGAAAACAGTGTCCTAAGAGAGCCCTTTCAGTCCTACATACTTAATTAGTTGAAAGCACTTCTTTCAATTTGACATACTTTCACTGCTTGTCAACACAGATTTCTTCCTGTGCTGACCCTTCACGTTACTCCCACTCTGGATACGCAGCAAGATAAAGTCTCTTCTCTCCAGCAGTGTAGTGTGTGGTCTCAAAAACACCCTTTGTAAGTATGCTTTTAGACATCCTTTGCAATTCTCTCCCACTGCTCTGCTGTTTTTCTCCTGTACTGACTCAGCCCAAATCACTACTAAGCTTGCCTGAGTTGCTCCAGCAGATCACCACAATGCTCTCCTTTTTATCACAGAGAAGTGTGCTGTTCACTGTGTGTTGCTCTCAGATCAGCCACCTCAGTTTCACATGCCAGCCCTCAAGAACAAAGCTCTACAAAATTAATTTACTATTCTACCTACTTTAGTTAATGCTTACCTTCAGGATCTTGTGAAAAAAACATCCTATAGACAATTTTATGGTAGGTCAAACTGGTTTTTGGTAGTTTTAGGGCATCCTGCCTGTTCTTCTACTCATAACATTCAACTTCCCTGCATATTTCTGTTTGAATATTTGCACTTAAAGTGGTCGTTTTCAAGTAATAGGCTTTTGAGTATATGCTGAGCATCCTCTTTCCAAGAAGAAAAGAGACTTGGTCATTGCAGCACCTATTTTCACATCAGCTTCCACAGTATGAACAACCTCTCCACATTTGTGAACCTAGAGACCATCAGTAAAATATCATGAACCTTGAAAAAGCATACTGGAAGATGACGCTCAACAAAGAATATGCTGTGCTTGCCATACTAAAAGATAAGATTCAAATGACTTATTCCAAGTACAGCTCTGTTTTCCTTGAAATTTTCAAAAATTACAACCTTCCATCTAAGTTCTAAGACTTAGTCTCTGTACCTTCTCTTGATTCTCAAAAGCAGCATTTAGAATCAAAGATGCCAGTTTGCAGAGAAAAGGAATGAGCCAGGTCCCTCTTCGCTTCCACTGGCACTGCCCGTAGGCTGAGGAATCAAACCCCCAGGAGTCAGGAACAACAAGCCACATGTTAGGAGTAGAGATGGTGGCTTGTATTTCACACTTCCTTCCCATCAGTCTTTTTCAGTGTGCTTGTCTAGATGCTGTGGATGCCACTTAATTGCAAGTCGAGGTAAGTAGCAACAGTTTCTTCCAAGTCTATTTAGTAAATACTATGCAATAGTATGTATGTAAATACTATTACAACATGTCCCTTCAAATTACTCACAGCCCTTCAGGGGAAGACAGAAACTCTAGCATCTCAGGGGGACCAAAATCAACTATTTTTTTTTTTCCTCCAAATAAATATTCTTGCTGCTTCTGCAGCTCCATAAGTCTGTTCTGCAGAGGGGTGGAGAGACCTGGCTCTGTCTCTCTATCCCGATCTCTGAATAGCTTCCTCCCCAGAATGGTAAGGCAGTGTGTTTCTTGGGACAAGTAACAAAAAGCCCACACACTCCTCCACAAGGTCTCTCTTGGGACACCCTGATGCTGGCCCTGAGCTGGCTGGCACAGGGGTGCAGTTACAGACACAGCCAGTTCACAGTGTAGCTCTGGGTTCTTTCAGTGCAACTCCTTCCCAGTCTCGTTAAAGACCCAAGTCCTCCACTGCCAGCCTTCTCAGAGGTTTGGTCTGGCTCTGGCCTCCCAAGCCATTTACCTGAAGCCCAGTTTCAGACAATCTGAATCAGCCCACAAATCACAGAACCACAGAGTGGACTGGGCTGGAAGTGACCTTAGAGATCACCTAGGTCCAACTCCCTTCTGTGGGCAGGAACACCTTTCATTAGACCAGATTGCTCTGGCCAGGAGAAGGGTCCTCTTTCCACACTGTCCTTCCCCAGTCCCACTTCTGACGGGACACTTGTGTTAAACATTACAGCAAACTGGGCTGTAAGAGTTCAGAGACTGAGAACAAGCCCAGCTGAATTGCAGAGTCTCATTTGCCGAAACAATAGGCAACACAGTCCTTTTGTTTTGTAAGGGGAAAGAGAGCTGCCTGAAAAAAAGTATTTATGCCCCTTTCACTTCTATACTTTCTCAAGGGAATTGTTTTTAATGAAAAAACTTGATTAGGATTTAGGCAACCTTAGAATTCTTGTGAGTCCCTTCCACCCACCCTGTGATGCCAAGCGCATATTCCAGCACCCCTCACTGGCAGAGCTCCAGCTCTTACCCAAGAATTGCAGCCTCTCCCCTCCAGGCCTTTGGGTTTGAAATTAGCCCTTAATCCATAGAGCATGGATGTGTTACAATATATGGAATGGCCTGTATTACTTACAGTACTTTCTATATGCAGACAAAAAGACTTTCTATACACAGACACCAAGATACACTGGATTACTGTTTAAAGAAACCCATCCAGACAACATTTGGAAACTCTGTCAGTGATGTTGTATATCTAGACTGCAGGATGAATAACTTCTGTCAAGATAAATTATTTTCCCACTGTTGTTATTATTTGAATAACATGTTCTCAGCTTACTCACCTTAGGCAGTAAATTTTTTTCTGCAGTCTTGCACTGTTTTTTCTACTGTATTTCAAGCCCTTGCTTACCTCAAATGGTTCACAAGCCTCAAATGGCGAATGCCAGCTTGCAAATGTAACCTGGAGGTGAGCATTGGTAGCTGTATCCCCTTGTTTGTCCCTGCAGAGGTGCAAACCTGTAACCATGCCAGCTGGGGAGCCCCTACGGCTCACACTGACCCACTAACTCCTACTTCAAAGTGAGACATCACAGCCAATGGCGACTGCTACATAAAATGCATCACGAAAACATTTAAGCTAAAATAAATTTTAAAGTGTTTACTTCTTTTAAAGTGTTGTAGGGTGTTAATAAAGATCATAATGTAGGCTAAGCTTTACTGTTATGGCTAATGTGGTTTTATGAGCCCAAACCATATCCTATTGTTTGTACTCACATTTATACTATTAAGCCTCATATTCATGAACAAAACCTAATTGAGTTCTGACGGGATTTCTGAAAAGCCACATCTGCTGAAGAGCTTCAGGGTTTGTCAGAGGCTGCAGGGGTGTGGACCACTCTCTGGTGAGAGCTGTCATCCAGAACATAGCTGCAAACAGCTAATTCTTGCACATTTGTAACTCCTCTGCCTTTGTGCACGCTTCGGACCCAGTACAAGGCAGCTTTCAACACGTCGGCTTTAGCACAGTAAATACACAGAGTGGCAAACAATTGCTCCCTTAATGTTCATATAAATGATTACCTTTTAAGTGTGGGCAGACATTTCATTATGACTGTATACCAAGCCCTGAACACGAAGAACAAAACCAGAAGTCATGGCTGAAATGGCTACATTTCATTGCATCCAATCAAAACCAGAGCAGAAATGTCAGGTGTTAACTCCTGCTGGCAACTATCAAATACCACCATGGAATGACTGCACTGACAGCAACACTGGGCAGGAAGTCTTCAAACTCCCAGCTGTAAGCAGTGATGAAAATTAAATAAAACTAATCTGCAGGAAATAAGCTTCTTGGAAAAAAATCCACAGGAAAAGAAGTTAAACTAGGAAGTACTTTCAGGAAAGGAATAAGGCAAGGAACAAAGAGTGGGAAGAAGGGCAATGGGAGAAGGGAGAATTGTCATTAAAGTTATCATTCAGAAAGTATAAGTAAAAAGTGGGGCCACTGAGTAGCAAACAGTGTTTGACCTTAATATATCCTGTATCAAGTGGAATGGTGAATCAGGGCAGAAGGCACTCTGGGGACACTCAGATTTATTCACGATGAGCAAAGCTGACAATATTTCCAAGCATAAAGAAGCAGACAACGGAAAGTAATCACAAAAGTAACTTTCCTCAGGGGAGATTTGTCTCCCAGGAGAATTTCTGTAGCTAACAGATAGGCTCCTCACTGTGAGTACAAATGAGCCTCAGAGAGATCTGAAGAGTCCTCTAGCAGCACCTGTCCCCCTCTGCTCACTCTGGAAGGACCATGAGACGACTGACTTTGAGGAGTTGACATGTTCTGTCACCACCATGCACCAAGAGGGGAGACATCACCTTTATGGGGTAGCAGGGCTGCCTACTTGGAAACAAATACAAGTCTGCAAACCTATAGATGGGTTCTCACATTAAGTTGTTCAATATATTTAATGACAAAGTAAAGTACAAAATTGGGTCACAGACAGGCAAGTAAGGCATAAGGTGAGTTTTAACTCAAAAGGTAAAGCATTGCCTGAGAAACTGAACAAAATATATTCATTTTTATGAAGGAAGGGATAAACACCTCATACACGTCACCATAGGCTGGGCCAGGTGTGCAGCTTTGCTGTCCTTACTCTGTTCTTCCTGAGTCATGATCTGCCTCACTTCTCTGGACCCTCCAGCTATGCCAGGACATCAGATCTGGCCCTAATTGCCCCCCTCCCACTTCACTGCCTTCTCTTCTCTGCCCCTCTTCTTTCTGTATGGATTTTCCAAGTGGTGTTAAAAAAAGGAAGTGCTGGAAGAGGTGCCAGACTGCTCTAGAGGCTGAGATGCTGAACAGTGAAAGGCAGACGACACCCACGGATACAGCACAGCCCTGATCTGGCAGGATCTGTGGAGGGGGGAGGTGGCAATTTCTCCTCATCCTTTCAACTCCCGTAGCATCTGCCAGCACAGGCAGAGGGGGAACCACCCCAGCCAATTTTTTTTTTTTTTTGGTACAATATGGATCTTGTTCATAAAGTCAGAGACATTTTATATACAAATACAGATCAGTTCCCTGCCATCTGCTTATTTCTGTGTAGCATCTAAAGCATCATAAGGGTGTTACAGAGAATATGGAAACAAGGTCTTACCTCTGCTGCTGAGATTTAAAATAAAAAAAAAAGAAAAAAGGAGAAAATATAGGTGTTGGTATGCAGTGAAAAGCTAAGAACTGAGACAGCATTTTCAGTCGTGGATGCCTGGGCTGCTGTTGTTTGTGGATGGAGTTTGGCCTGATAGGTGGATATGCTGGCACATCCCTGCTCTGGGCCTGCCTGGTAAGTTACCTCCTGGCCTTCAACAGCCATCTCTTGTCCTGCCAGGGACTTCCTAGCCTTTCCTGTGGTCTTTCTACTTGTGTGTCTTAAGAGCAGAAATCACTCTTTTACGCTAAGCGTTTGCACATACAATTACAGGCCCTCCATTTCATGTGCTAGTCCTGGAATACTTCATGGGTGGGTCTGTTTAGTGTTATACTCTTACAGATAAAAGTAGTCCTTATTCCCCACTAGGACATGCTCCAAACCTTTGGAGATGAGCAGTACTGCCCGGGCTGCAGTTTTGGACCCACAAAACTAGGGGGTCCTACAGCACAACCAACCTTCACCATTTTACAGCAGCTCCAAAGCACTGCACTGGATAAGAAACAGGTGGTTCATTACTCAGAATTAACCCCCCATGGTCAGTATAGAAAAAAGAGCCAGGTTGCCTGGTCCCACCAGAGCCCAGACCCACAGGGCATGGGAAGACACAAGAATTCACTGATCATCTGCTAGAGTCATTGTCATTCAAGGATTTTTAACTACTGCATTTGAATACAGCTAATTCTGATAAATCAAGATTGGTTCTCTCACTTGCCAGTTTGATAATTTCATCTTCATGTTTATTCACATTAGTAAGTATTGATTTCCTCTGAGATGCAGTACATTTTCTTGCAGTAAGTGAGGGTGAGGTCTGCTTGGCAAGGTTTTTGTTACACAGTAATTTCTGAAGTTTGGGTATTGTAATACTTAACATACTTCTATTGCATCCAGACAAAAGGGATTCTGTGCAAGAGCACAGAAGAAAAAGTATCTAAAAAGTGCAACCACAACTTAGCTAAGAAAATGGTATTAGGCAAAGATTAATTTCAATGCTTTTCATCTGAGTTATCCTTTATTCCATCTATTAACACCCTGATTCCTTCTGTCTTTGTAATATTGCACAACAGCAACACTTTACAAATACCACAGTTCTTCTTCACTCTACAGGGGCCAGAGGAACCTCCACACAGCCAGAAGAACTCCCTGTTTTTGGCTAACTGTTACACATACTTCTGGGATGGAAAAGCTACTACAAAAATTCAGCCCATCAGAAGAACATATCTAAACTTTGAAGATTCTCATTTGGAGTAATACAACAACTTCTTTTGCAGATACTTCTACAGGACAGTGTAATAATTTTCAAGAACTTTAAGAAAGTTCTATCACTACTGAAGTTACAGCCACATTTACAATAACTTATGACTAAGGGAAATATTTGCTAAAGAGATGGCTCAAAGACACTGATCTTCCTTCCCCTTTGATGCCCTTCTGTGGACACTCAGTGAGTGCAGGATGATGTTGCTCCAGAAATACTGCAGCCAGAAGAAACCAATGATAACCAAAGTGCCAGACATGCCTCACAGAAATAAGCCTCGAAAAAGACTGTGGGCAGAAACACCTTTCTCACCCCATTTATGAACCACTGAGACAGATACATGCCCAAAGCTGAGCTTATTCATATAATCCCCAGGGCAATTTTTTAAATTCAGAAACTCTTTATTTTGAGGGCAAAATGACATTAAGTTGTTGCCTACCATAGAAAGCACAACTTTGCAACAGCACTGTCACTGCCTGGTTTGTGTTGATTCATTCACCCCGACAGGACAAAAATGTCTCATCCTCCAGCCAACTCCATACTCACGCCAGCCCCCCTGCCATAAGCTGAAGCCCCACTGAATTACAGCTCTAAATTTTCCAGCTTTTCAGCTGTCATCATGCCCAGCCATGCTGATGGGGGCTCAAATAATCATGTAAATAATCCTCCTTTAACACGAAACCAGGGAGACTTGGGGCTAGCTCTCCATCAGATGCATATCTCAGCATTATCTTACATTCCTAGCCAGGTGCCTACCTAACACTGGTTTTAAGATTAGAGTTGATGATGATCAGAGTTTCATTCTGCATTTCATACTAACAATCTTCCACTTGGACTAGATGATCGTGGTAGGAGGCTCCAACCAATTGAAAACATTCTATTCTATTCTATTCTATTCTATTCTATTCTATTCTATTCTATTCTATTCTATTNATTCTTTCTGTTCAACCATATCCTACTCTACCTTACCCTAACCCATTATTTCTACCAACATTACAAACACTGCTAATTTTATACATAAGCTTCAAATTCGTAATATCTGCCAGTCTGACAAATGACTGCATGCAGGACCTCTGTAGTACTGTGTTGGGAGGTCATGAACTGATACAAGGCAGTGCATTGTGCACATGAGGCAATATAGAAATAATTCAGGGTCTAGCTAACTCCAGCTGTGTTATCTGGGGTCATTTCCCACTCTCAAACTGTGAAAATTCTTCTGGTTTTAATGCAATAAAATGACCTCTGTCTTTATACTGTACATTATACTGGCAAACAGCTGCAGCCATGCTAACAGAACTGCATTTTAGCACTCAGTCTACTCTTTGCACCTCCATATTCTTCAAAAAGTACACAATGCTGATAAATGGTAGCAATGGCTTTGGCTGGCACAGTTTTACTGGTCAAAGATCACACTCTTTCAGAGCTTTGTCCCATATCTTTGCACAAGAAGAAAAATGAATTGTGACAAAAATCAGCTTCAGTATATTCATTCAGCCTTGCTACAGGGAACACAAGTTTTTAGATTCAGACCACGTGAAAGGGATTTTAAAGTGTGGGGCACTACAGTTTATATTCTTAGCTTCATTGACTGCAATTTCCTCCCCTTGAGCTTCCCCACTTGACCTACTGAGTAAATATGTCTTCCCAGGAGGTAAAATTTCCATCCAGCAAAGCTGAAACCTTTTCCCAAGCTCTTCAGGGTTGCTTTGTTTGCCAAATCCTATTCTGATAGCCCACAGACCACAATTCATAATATAAATAAAGTTTATTGCATCTCTTGGAGGTACCACCAACTGCACAGTGCCTCTGTTTAAACAGCTGCCAGAAGATCAAGGCAGGGCTCTGCCTGACTCCAAAAAAGTTTCCAGTAATCCCATGGAGACTTCACTGTGATGCTGGCACCAGAAACAACCTGGGACTCACAGGCTCACTAGGTCATGTAATCACCTTCCTCCAGAGAGGATCAGAGACTGCAACAAGGCCCACTCAGGGCAGGATGACTAGTCTGGAAAACAAGCAGGGCTTACTGAAAGGATCAGGGCAGAGAAGATGGATTCCTGAAAAGTTGCCAGTAAGTGTGGGTGTTGTGAAGAGGCACCACAGAAAATGCAAAGGAAAAACTGCATGAATTGTAGAAAGTAGAAACCAAATGCAAATTCAGAGCATGGGACTAGAGTAAACCAGACTGACACATCAGCCAGCCTTTGAGTAGGCTAAACACTTTCTGCTACATTGATGCAGTTGTGTACATGTTTGGTTTTTTTTAGTTTTTCCTGATATGAACAGACATCTGGCACTGCCAAGGCAGAAAGGGGCAGTCATCAGTTGAGAAGGAACAACTCAAGATGAAAGCTTTTATCAAATTTGGGAGAACCCCTTTCCTCTCAGGTATTTGCTGGCCTTCTCTAACATTGAAAGCGTGAAAAATTATGAAAAGCAGGTTTAGGATGTAAGACAGGACTGTCCTGGACTGCTCGAAAGAACCAGTACTGAGCCTTTAATACATGCCAGAACTGGAGATCCTGAGGCACATGTCCAGGATGAACATGTTTTTCCCATGGCACTGCTGGACCTAGGCTGGTGATACTGATCCAGTGACTGAGCCTCTGCTCTGGCCAGTCTTGATTCTTATAGAAAATCACAAGATTTGGACTGGACTATAACCTTGGAGTTTTGGAGTGTCTGAGATTGGCATCACATGTCCATGCACATTATGGAAGAAAAAAGAAAGCACACTATTGTTTGTGCAGGTTGATTTTGAAGAGATTACCATTTAAACACTGCATACTTTGTGTTTAAAAGGCTATTCAAGGTATTACAGTAATTTTTCTCATATTACAGCTGCAGCATCTCCAATGTACTCTGCCTTCCCAAAATGCTCATTAACCCAAGCCTCCTATAACAAATCTGCACTTCCTGCCATTCAAATTGCCCTAGTGCAAGTCAAGTCCCTTTCTTACAGGCCATGAAAAAACATCTTAAGAATAAAATTCAGTCACCAAACCTGGGAGAAATTCAGTTCAGCAGGAATTCGGTTCATACCACCAAACCTTGGTTTTTTACATTGTTATATGACACCCTCACTGTTTCACAGTTACTTGAAAAAGCTGTAAAGTCACAGAACTGTTTTGATCTGTAGTAAAAATACAACCATGAGCTACAATTAAGTTCCTAAACCACTGATGGACAGGTTATAATAATTATTGCAGGCTCATCTCAGCATTTGGAGTTATACATTGAAAGTAAAAGGGCTGTGGTAGGGTGGAGCTGAGCCAAGGTCTGGGACAAACTAAGTGCAAGGGAAAATTGATCCTTCCCTTAGCAGCTTCCCTTACTGTGCCTATATTTGAAGCAGGCAGAAACCCTGGGATACAGGTGTGAGATATCAGGTGGCTCGTGCTGCAGGGTGTCAGGAACACAGCAGGTGAAGCCCTCCAAGGTCTGTGAGTGTTACCACAGCACAGGCAGTGAATAATACCTCATCAGCAGGCCACATTATTGAATAGCAATAACTTTCCATAATAACTAATTAATGTCACATACAAACCAGACAGAGAAAGTGCTATAGCTCTTCCTTCATCAAATTGCAGTGCTGAGGTCAAGCTTTACTCATCTGCTGGATTGCTAGAAGGTGGTACCTGCATGAGAGCCAGAACCTTCCCTTTGGCAGCTATGGGTTCATTCAAGCTGTTTGGCATCTCCCCCAGCTCTATGGTGCCATTACTTCTGTGGCCATCCTGCCTGGACAGCAAACTCTAGTGTATTTGGATATCCCCCCACCTATCCCTGACATGTCCTCCACCTCTCCCCCCCACAGGGACAACCCAGCCCTGCAAAAGGAGGCTCCCAGCAGCCCTCGTCTTGGGCAGGGCTCACACCTCCCAGGAAAGCACTGCTTGGACCCACAAAGGTTCCTTGGCAATCTTGAGGCCCTAGGAAACCGCAGGAAAAATTTATTTTGGCAGGCTCAAAAGTGTGGGCATGGTCAGCACTCTAGCCCCTCACTTTCCCTGTGTACCAACAGGGGGACACATCTGTGACACTTCACGTCGAGCATGTTGCCTTTTCATTCATAAAAGGCAGCCTTGTATCTTTAATCACTTTGCCAGATAATAGCAAAGAAACAAGTACTTGATTGTCTGTGTTATCAGACACTATTGGAAAAGTCTAGATAAGGATGCTGAACAACCTTGTCTTATTAGAATTCCACATGCAAACGCTTCCCCATAATCCAGAGCCATCTGTATCCCGGCAACCCTTTAAATTTCATTCTCACTGAATTGCCAGATCTTTATCAAAATATAATTACAGTCTTAATTTGGATGATAAATTTTGATTGCTTGTGCTGTGCCAAAAAAAAAAAAAATTGTCAGGTACACAAAAATGAGGTGCAACTGTGAGATGTGAATCTGCATATTCTGACATTGGTGCATCACCTTCCTTTTTGTCAAAAGTTTGGCTCTGATAGCTAGCAATGAGCTTATGTAGGGGTAAATAGGCAGGGACATGAAAAAACAGTTTTCTGATGCCATCAAATGAAATTTGCACTTAAAACAGGGAAGAATTTGGAATCTGTAGTTGCACATGAAGATTATCACTATTATGAAGATTATATACTATTATCATTTTGAGGTAAATGATGTGCAGTGCTGCTGTGCAAAGTGGAAGAAAATGCTGGTCCTTCCTGAAACAAGAAGAGATTGTGCAAAACTCACCTTTTCTCCCACTGCCTTGCTCCCCTTCTTCAATTCCTGGCAGAAAACAGCACAGTGCTTTATAGTTATAGCCTGATTATGTGAATAATTACAAAGATTTTTCCCAAACAAGTAGCCTAAAAAAAATATCACAGAGGAATATAACTGCTGCCTATTCCACCAAGAGAGCCCAAAGGAGAGGAGATGGCCCTGCTAGCAAGCCACAGAGGTTACCTAGTTTCTGACTTACCAGAGTACTGCAGTCCAAACCCACTTCAGTTCTACCCTGTTGAAATGCCAGGGGGGAAAGATAATTACTCAGATGACAATGGCATAAATGCAATTAGACGTTTGACCTTAGTGTTTCTTGGTCACATGCACAGAGTTGAACTAATTGCTAAATTTGGGGCTGGGAAGTTCTTCTTTTCCTTCTTTTCCACAAATACACTCACATTGAGTTATTTGCACTTCTTCTGCATCCCTGAGAAGGATCCTTTCCTAGGACAGATGTGATTTCATTCCTTGAAAATTATTTCTTTGCCTCCTGTGGGAGCTTTGGGTGCCCAGCCTTGGTCCTCTGTTATCTTCTTCCCTTACTTTGATCACCATTGCATGCACCATAAAATACCTCTCTGACACACCTGTTAGCTTGAATTAATTCTCATGGAGGGTATGTTGTCCTCCCCTGAGAAGATCATAAAAGATGAGAACAACTGGAACAGTAAGTAAATTCCACCACATAAGCCTGCAGAAGGGTTACAGTGTAAATTGAAAGTCACAGTGGGTCACAGTTACAGTATGAAAAATGTGCTGTTTCCTTGTGAGCAGTGGTCAGCTACATCCCTCAGGTGAGGTCTGTTTCCCTAATGCTCCACAGCCTCAGCACTCCCCAAGAAACCACTCCAAACCAAATGTGATTTTGTCCAGAGCCTGATGTAAACAAATGCAGTTGCCAACTAATGGTAAAATTCAAAGCTCACTGAAATCTAGAAAGATACTGCAACCTTTGCAGTCATGTCTGTGCCCTGGGTCCCATTCCCTAACAATCATGTCCATCACTGACACATCAGTAATGCTTTTGCTGACAGTAGCAGTACAAAGTTTTACAGCTGAATGGTCTGAGGCATTGAGCGACTCTCATCCCTGTGGTGGTAGGAGCTCAATGGGGCTAATACTGCAGTAGAAATGGAGGGCAGGAAGGAACCATGTGAGAATTGTCTGGTCTGTGACTTTTCCAACTCTGAAACACAGCTAAAATTAACAGCAAATGAGGTACCCACCTCCTGACACAGCAAATGTTTCCTATAGTGAATTTTGACTGACATGTGACCAAACCTGTCCTAAAAATGCCAAAATGCAAAGCCAAGTGTAATTCCACTACTCTGAAGTGGACTAAGTATTTTTAGATCACCCTGATTTTATTATTCTTAAAAAGCCTAAAAGAAGGGCATCCTATAAGCTAGGAGTCTGTCCCAGTGCTTTATTCCTCTTTGTGCTTGGAAAGGTCTTGCTAACCTTCCCTGCTGCAAAGTCAGCTGGCTCCTAAGGGGGAAGGCTGCAGAAGAGGGCATGCCCGCTGCAGTCACATGCAGCTCCCCTCTTCTTTGGATATCAGACTCCATCTCTAGTGCCATAAATTTGCAACTTCTCACCTCAGATGAACTGAGGTGAGACAAAAGTGCCAGAACTAATGCCCTGGCCCAAAATCCAGAACTAGTTTTCATACCAGGCAGTGGAGGAAGTGGGAATGCCTAAGCCCCCAAAGGAGGATGATGAGTTGCTGCTTTTTCTGGATGCACAGTTCTCTGCTTTCCTTTAAAAAAATGAACTTATTTCCTTCTGGTGAAGGGTGCCATGCTAAAATCACAGGAAAACCAAGTTGCCTATCCACAGCAGCAGATTCAGCCCGGCACTGAGGAGATGGAAAGCTCCCATATGCCATGGTGACTAGTTCAGTACAGCCTGTTAACCATTCCCTCCACCTGCCAGGCACACTGCCCCCCACATAAGCACTGTTAGTGAAGGCAAGCATACATCTGGATGAAAACTACGCTGAGAGGAACATTCCATTTTTAAAGCCTGTCTTTTGTTTCAGAGTTACATGTTCCAACACTAAGGCTAATGTCGAGAGGACTGGCAGAAGAGGTTACCAGATTTAGTTTTCCTCTGCACCATGGCATGTTGCAGGGGGAGGAGTCCAAAATGGCCCCTGTGACGACTGCCAGCATCTTCACAATAGCTGCTAAAAGAGAGGCTTATTCCTCCCAGCTACTCTTCAGTAAGAGCTTTCTCTAGGGCAGCAATGGATTCCTCAAGCCTTCAGCCACAGCAGGAACTTCCTGAAGGAACACTTCATATTCAAAAGGAACCACAGTGTTCCTATTTCTTTTCTGCCTCTTTCATCCCAGATCTCCCATCTCTGAGTTCACAGTTGTCATGACAGACTACAGCAGGAGGTCTGTGGCTATGACATGAACATCCCAAGTTCCTAGTAAGCAAAACTGCAGTCTGGCTTCCTCAGCTGTCTTGAGTGTTCTCCTGGGTGAAAAGACAAGCAAGTCTCACCACTGGGAAATGGGATCCCAGAGAGGAATGTGACAAGCCTTCCATAAACAAATGGACTTTTGGCATTACACCCTCTGCCTTTGGACCGAGCATCATTACAACAACCACAAACCCAAACTGTACTGGTGACACCAGTAGCTGAATACTTGGAAATATAAACTGGGGAAGCTTTTCACTGCCCGCCATTTAAGACACTAAGACACTTTACCCTTGATGGACCTATCTTGACAAACCTATTTATCTAAAAATGGCTTGACTGCTTCTGCTGATTCCAGGAACTAGAGACAAAATAACCCTCTGTCCACAGTACAGTGTGGCATCCCACTGATTTCTATGGAAGACAGCAACAGGGCAAATGCAGTGCAGGGAGCAGCACACAAGTGGTTAATGCATGCCATGAAAAACTATACATACATATACTGTCTCACATAGCCAGAATCTCTTATGTTGACATTTTCCATTCAGTGCCACTAGAATTAAAATGCTCATAATAAAAACCTGCCAATCAAAGGCATAGAAATTATCCCCCAAGCAAAATTCATTTCTATCCATATAGTTGACCAGAAGTCTTTTTGCCTCCTGCAAACAACATTAATACCATCCATTACAATCACACTCGCCAGTCAAGTCCCTTTCTTTCCACCTGTGATTTTAAAAGTACATTTCCTGTGCAGAATGCTGTGTGCTTGGCAACCTCTGCATCTCCCCTCCTGATGAGTAGCAGAAACGCTGCATGCTAAACTCTACCGTAATGATATGGATTCCTACATAAGAGAAAAATTCTCAAACTACCCAGGAAAAACTTCAAATAACCTGTAAGTTATTTAACAAACCAGAGGCAAAAACGAAAGTCAAACCCTCAAAACATACAGAGAGAGAGAGAGAGAGGGAGAGAGAGAGAGAGAGAGAGAAAATAAATGCCCTCTGCTTGACCCAAAATAACAGAACAGTTCTGCATAGGAAAGAAAATTAATTACCATTGTGGGGACCCTCAGTCATTTAGAGTCTCCAGTCAAGGCTGAGAGCCATTCTGAGACTGCAGGTTTTTCCTTTAACTTCACTCCCCAGCTCTGTGAGGAACCAGTTAAAAATGACATCACTGCTCATACTACCCTCCTCCCCATTCACTTGCTAAAAAAGCTGAGGCTGCTCCTCTCCCCCTGCATTGGCTCCAGATTTGGTCCTCACTCCTCTTCCACAAGTTCCCAGTCTGCAGTTGACTGTGTGCATCGGTGTCAGTGTGGGACGGAGGATGCGTCTCTGCACTTTTCCAGCATCCCCGCTGGCACTCACTTGAGAAATAAAATAGCCTTTCCATTAAGAAATCAGAAGAGGTCTAACCTTGCGATGTATAATGCATTACACAACCAGCTCCGTTTACAGAAGGCAGACAGTCTTGCTCTTTGAAGTGGGAGAGAGAGACCCTCCAAGGGGCTCTGCCTTTCACCTCATCTTCCTTAGAAGAGAGGACTCTCTGTGGTTTGCTGCATCCTCCTTGCATTAGGACTGCAATCTATCTTTTT
>VXBQ01001252.1:325957-388927 GCA_013400175.1 Phainopepla nitens | reverse complement strand
TATTTCCCTCCTCCCGAGTGTGACATCATCAGACACCAACTCTATTTCTATAATAAAAAAGGATCCCAAGCAGAGCTACCTGGGATGAGGTCATCTGGAGGACCCAGGCAATTCTGGTTCCTGAACAACTGTCGCTTCTGACAAAAATACTTTGCTCTTACAGTGTCATCGGGATTTAATAACCCTGTGCTAGCTGCAGACCAGGAGACCCAGCTGCAGGGCTGAGATCAGTCTCGTTTCTATCCCTGCAAGCTCCACTGGCATCACCAGCGAGCAGGTACCTCTGGAGAGCTCCCCTGGTACACATCATTCACCTCTCAGCTCCTTTCCTCCCCCCTGACTACTGGGAAGGATGCTGCAGCAAAATCCCTCGGCCAGCACTCCCGTCTGCTACAAAGCAGCCAGGCTGAGAGCACCCACTGCACACGCTCCCAATACTCCTCCACTCTCAGCCTTTTAAGCACCACTGAGGGGGCCAGTGGAAAACACGGTCACCTCTTTCTGGCAGCTGCAGGAGCCAGCAGCTCCCGGCCAGCCGCAGCGCAGGGCCCGTTGGTTGCCAAGGGCGATCTCCCCTTACCTGCATTTTCTCTGCCGGAAGAGCGCAGGGGACTGTGCTGAGCCTGCCCGCCCCCGGGGCAGCCGGTGGGTACCAGGGTGGCTGGGATGAGCCCCAGCACAGCCGCCGGGGCGCGGAGGGGATGGCGGCTCCCGGGATCGGCAGCCTTCCCTGCGTGCTCCCATGCTCTCAGCGGCAGCCAGCAGCGGCAGCCACGGCAGTGCCAGGAGAGAGGAGTCTGTGTGCACATGCATATGTATAACATACGCCTCCGTGTACCTGTTGTACAGACACAGAGCTACACGCAGATATAAACACAGACTTGCATTCTGGATCTGTCCCCACTTCCAGCAAAGCTGCAGACGTATCAAATACTGCACAAGTAAAAGGGCCGAAGTAATTTAAAAGATGTGCAGATGTGGCCGCTTAGGGACATGGTTTAGTGGTGGACCTGGCAGTGTTAGGTTAATGGCTGGACCCCGTGATCATAGAGGTCTTTTCCAACTGCAATGATTCTGTGATCTTATGATACGACTGCATTAGCAAATGTGCTCTGACTGGTTTCTGTGTTACCTGCCTGTACAGCCTGCACACGAGTATAACCCTCGCCGCAGTGCTGACTGCAGGTGAGTGCCTGACACAGGGCTGTGCAAGCGTCACAAAACTTATGCAACCTCCTCTAAAAGGGGCAGTGGTGTGTCACACACGTCGTGTAATGGTACTGCTTTGTAAGCTAGAAATGTCTCACGTGGAGAGGGACTGGAAAGGTCTTTCAACAATGAAACCTCCATCAGCCCTCTGAATTAGGAACATGCTGGTGCATCAGGTCCCAGACAAAGTCTGTGCTAGAGACAGGGAGTCAGTGGGAAGTTGAAGGAAATTGGTAAAAAACCCTGCCTTAAGAGTTTATTCATAACTCTCTCCCCCTTCTTTTTCAGACCTGTGCTTTGCACGTGAGCTGGTAACACATTCTTATCAAACATCAGAGCCTTTCTGAATGAGCCAGAATTAAAAACCTGACATCTCCTGTCAGCTGGGACAGAACAACATTGCACACTCATGAAAGGCAGGATTTCCACTACAGAGTCTCCCACTCCATCTTTTAGCAAATATGTCTGCAGGTCTTCTTCTCCACATCACAGCCCTGCCAGACTGCACTCATCCTCTCCAGGCATGCAGCAGGGTCTCTGGCACAGGCAGTGTGAGCCCAAGGCTGAGGAGCGATGACTGTGGTGGATAGGGATGTGGGACCATCTCGGAAGCTCTGCCAGTGTGAACACCCAGATAAATACAAAAGACCGTGTCCTCTGCCACCACTCATCACTCAATTTTCTCTCTGCTTTGGTAGGGATATCACAGTCATTAGCAAAGGGGGATCCTACATACACGTAGCAGCATCAATAACATCTCTGGAGAACACATAGATTATATATCATATACTAGATCAAAAGACAAAAAAGAAAGGGTGCTAATTCACCACATTCATATTTCATTTCTAAATGAAGTAAGTGTTTAACCCAGCTTCCTGAGGAAAAAATGTGAACCTGCAGTTGGCTCTCCCCTGCCTCGAATCCCCATAATTTTTGAGTTCCCTCCTCAAATTTGCCAAAATAATTTGATTAAGTTCTATATAATTATATACCTACAAATTTAAGATGAACGAAGTTATTTAAAAAACAAATTAGTCCCACTCCCATTTAGGACAGACAGGTAAATTTTTCACTGGGAATCTACTGGTTGACTGGCCCTGTGCCAGTGGTGGTTGCCTTGCCATGGGAAAGGGAAGAGTGTCCTCTGGATTTTCTGAAAAGGCAAAAAACATTTCAGAGAATAAAGGACAAGTCTACAAATCCACACAAAGTTCTTACTTCTTTGTTTTCTTTGGTTAATATGACAATTTATTTAGTGTTTTTGTTTTCTCTTCCTAAATCTGCTTCTCATGGGTCAGCACTTTGGATCTCAAATGCCTATGGATTTCATTTCCTGATGAAACCTTTGAATGCAGCCTTTTCATTTTACTTTGGTTCTCCTAAGCAATGGCATTGTTTTAGTCTACAGACAGGAACACTGGCAGACTGCTGGCTGGTTATAACAGCTCCCAGACCCGACAAGTTCCATGCTCATTCCTGGTTGTGAGATGTTTTCGCAGGAAAGCAAACAAAATCATTCTTGCAAGAAAGAACAGGCAAACAAAGTGTGGGACTGGGTGATGGAAGGATCCCAACAGAAATAAATTAGGGCTAGAACTTTATCCAGAGCTCTCAGAACTCTGAAAGAGGCAGAGATCATTTCAGTCAGAAGAAAAAAAAGCTTGCTCACTTCTCCCATAATTTCCCCTCCTATTATACTGATATTAACTAACTGTTTTACTTGGTGAATGGAGATTGTTTCAAGTTTTTGGGTGACTGAGTTGAAGATCAGTGTTCAAAGAAATGATCATCAAGTAGCACTACTGCCCTAATATATGCATTTCAGTGTACCTTGGGGTACCTCCAAAGCAAATGGGGCAGAATATGTTCCATATTATACAAATTCTCCACTTGCTTTAGCAAATGCACCTTGTTTGGGATTTCCACTATCTTCTTTCCTCTAGTACTATGCCTCCCACAAGCACAGTTTAATAAATGTATTTTATCATATAAATGGGTGTTTCCTCTTTTGAGAATCCTTCAGAGGTAAGCTGAGACTCCTGGACTACTTTCCTGCTCTGACCAGTCTTTAAATGCAATCTAGTCTGGTAACAGACATGAAGGAGTCAGCAGATGAATGTCACACATCTATTTCCTCTGCTATTTTTAACAGCACAGAGCATACTGAAAGGAAGAACAGGAAGTCCTCCTCTTTAATGATGTCCCTGAAATTTTCAAAAAAAAAAATTTTCTACACTCTTCCATTTCAACCCAAACTGTTACAAAGTAAATCAAGGTCACGGCTGTCTATCACTTTCCCAAATTACTCTTGAGTAAAGACAGCCCTCAGCCAAATAATATCAGTCTAAATAGGAACTCAGCCTGTTCTGTTTCATTATCCCAGAGAGGTTTCAATTTCAAAGCTGACTTGGACCACATAAAAGTTAGCTTTTAAGCAGGAGCAGTATGAATATTTCTGCCTCCCCTCTATTTTACCTTCTCAAGGAAAGAAAGAAGAAAATAAGATCCAGTGCCAATTCTGGTGACCTGACACAAGAGAAGGAAGCAGAACACAGTGATATTCCTTTCCCAGGAAATCTCAGTGCCATTATTTTGTCATCTGTTTTCCTTCCTGCTCCACTTGACTGCATGTATCCTAAAAATAGGCTGGTCCAGCCTGCTGCTCCCATTTCAGAGGAGCTGGCCATAGATGGCAGGGGCATTACCAAGCACCACACCATTTGGCAACAGTATCAACCCTGGAGATCCTTACTGGTGTTACCCTTCTTTTTCACAAGGTGCAGCTGGACCAGGTCCATAGAAAGGACATGAAGATGATCAGAGGGCTGAAGCACCTCTCCTATGAGGACAGGCTGAGAGATTTGGGGTTGTTCAGCCTGGAGAAGAAAGAGAAGGCTCCAGGGAGATCTTCTAGCTGCCTTTCAGTGCCTAAAAGAAAGCTGGAGAGAGACTTTTTCCAAGGGCACGTAGTGACAGGACAAGGAATGGTTTTAGGCCAAAAGAGTGTGGGTTCAGATTAGAATACTGCGAGGGTGGTGGGCCACTGGGACAGGTTGCCCAGAGAAGCTGGGGGGTGGATGCCCCATACTTTGGAGGGTTCAAGGCCAGGTTGAATGGGTCTTGGAGCAACCTGGTCTAGAGGAAGGTGTTCCATGGCAGGGGAGCTGGAACGACAACACCTTTAGGGTCCATCCCAGCCTGAGCCATTCTTTTATTCTGTAATGATTCTATGGAATGTGAGAAATGGAGACAAAAAGGAGGAAGAGAAGAGAAAGGTAACACCTCAACTGCCACGGTATTTGTGTGCCAGCTGCAAAAGAAGAATTGCAGAACAGGATCCTCTCATTGACCCTTCTTTTGCCCAAGAGTGCATCTCTCAATTAATTTGTCTGAAGCCTTTGCTTAGCCCCAGGTGACAGTGCTGGGGCTCTTAGGAAAACTGAGCCCTGACTTACACAAGCTTTATATTGTAACTATATTATGTTTATTGTTTTTTCACTAGTGTTTCCAGCCTTCCTGATCCTTTTTCACAAGATTTTCTTGTTTATTTCAGAAGAACTACTGACTGTGTCATAAATATTGATGTTTTATTTAATATATTTTGCTTTTAGCCTGGCAACTCTATATTTCTGCTTGCCAGGGCTCTGCATTTCAAACAGCTAAAGACACAGTTATAACACAGACTAATAACTGCTTGAAAAGACCACAAGGTTTTTTAACGCAAATAGAAATACAAGTCACATTCAAGTAACCCACTGCCTAAAATAGTAACCATGTCATTGTCCTAGCACAACTGGTATCTGAAAAGCCTGCAAACCATCCAGCAAGAAACTGCCCTATTCTGACCTGTTAAAACAGGGCAGAACTGCAATAATCCCATAGTATTTAATGTGCATTTTACAGCAAGCTCTACCCACAAGCCCAAATAACAACCTAGGGAACTATCACTCTGTACTGACTGCTTTGGCACAAATGATTATTACTTATCTAATAATTACTATCACTTCATGGAAAATAGTTGAGGAGTGTAATTTTCACTGCTTTACTTTCACTGCTGCCTTCTCGCTTTGATATTGAGTTAAACCCTGAAGATATATCTGCTGAATTTTACTGACAAATTACATTCATCATCTATGTGCCTGTCTTGTCAAGCATCTGAGATGTAATACATATTAAAATACTACACCTGAATTTCCTGTTAGAACACTTAGCACAGACTGTGCTTGACTTCCAAAGCCTAAAACAACACATTTAGTGACCCCCAGGGAGCAGGCAAGCTTCAGGATTAGCGACCTCTATATCGTGGCAGTGGCCACAAATACAAGAATCCAATGGGTATTATCCCCAAGTGAGCTTGCCATCTGCTGCCCAGGAGAACCACCCAAATTCCTTTCATCACACACAGAGTTTGAGCCAACTGTGGAAATTCTATGTTTATTCTTCCATATCCATGTGCTTCATCCATCAGCTATGAAGGAACTGACTATCATTTGCCCTTTGAGTGCACTGCTGCATTGGTGCTCCGACCAGAAAAACACCAGCACACGGTGGCAGGGCTGAGCCATCCATCTGGAGTTTCTGGCTCTGCTGAGAGGGTGGCCAAGGAGGTGGCAGCTGGAGCAAGGATGGGCATGGTTGTGACAAAGGCAGGGACAAATTAACCTAGAAAGGATATGCATGACCCTGTATTTCTCAGCCTTACTGCACTCGGCTGTGTGTCTCTGAAAGTTGTGTCTGCTACTGAAATTTCCCTCCAAAACTGAAAATGGGACAAAGAAGGCACCTGAACATGTGCCTTTGATTGAGGGACATGGAATCTCTTCTTAAAAGCTTTGACCATATTCTGCTTTTAGCTAAAAAAAAAAGCTTCTAAACTCAGTGTCTGTTCTTGCCTTCGTGACAGTGTAATAGGAGAACAGTTGTATTTTATCCCTGTCCTCATTGCTGCTGTAGGAAAATGAAGAGAGCGATGTGCATAATCTAATGGGAGAGAGAGATGTACTGATCCCACATGCTGTCTGTCAGCCACAAACAGCTCAGAGAAAGGAGAAAAAGAGAAAACCTTGAGCCTTCATGTCCTGGAAATAAATGGCCATTTCTTTTAGAGATGAGCAGCCTTCATAGGAAAGGGAGTCTGCAGTGGTCACTTCCAGCTGGAAAGTGGTGAAATCCTGTCCCAGATGGAGCCCAAGATGCCCACTTGCATCCCAGCTAGGCCAAGGCTGTAACCACCCCAAATGCCTTCTGTATGTCAAACATTTAAATGGATGCTAAAAATGCTTAGTCTGAAAGACAGGAGTCTATTTGGGCAGGCTGGTGACTGAGGTAGATATGTGCAACAGCAGTGACAGGGCTGCAGTGAGCAGTGATAGTAATCCTCTTTGTGGATCAATCTTCAAAAAGCTGAAAAAAAAATAAAATTTGCAGAGAGCTATGTGACACCATGACAACATGCAACGGAATGTCATTGTACAACTATTTTCCCTGAGTTTCATTAGACAGCCCTGAATTTTGTGAAAATATTGACAGGCCAAGGGAAAATCCCAAGTGCCATTTAATTTTGACAGATGGAAAAAATAATGCCGTGTACAAAGCATGGTAGCTTGATGGTCTGCTGTGTCCCTTTTTATCAAGGACCAGCTCCCAGAGGCAGAAGCCTGGATAAAGCACGTCAAATACAAGGAACGAGAACAGCAGAGATTTTATGATTAAATATGTACAAGGGAGAGTGGAAGTGGGGGGAGGTTAGGATGTACATACAGTATATGGAGTAAATGGTGCAGAAGAGACAGACATGGCAATACAGAACTGCCTGATGTGAAACTGAAACCCAGGCTGTCAGAGAGGCATGACCTACCTCATTTACTCCCCACAGTCTGCAATTGGAAGTCATCCCAACAATTTACATCAATTCCTTACTCAACCACCTTGTTATTTGATAGGAAAATTGTTTTTTTCTGCTAGCATGTATGAAACCTGGCAAAACTCCTATTCGTAGTAAATCTGAGACTAATTTTAATTAAGCCCTTCCTTGGTTGTTGCACTCTTCTTGAAAAAATGTTGTGAAACAGCTACACAGACAGTATTATCTCACAGAGACCTAGTGCTGTTTCATTTGGTGCTGACAACAGTGGCTGAAGTTGGTTAGATAAATGTGGTTGGGCATTGCTGTTGGTAATTGAGGAATGCTGCAGTCTGCCTACTGGCTCTTCTGTTTCTACACTTCCTCCATTGCAAACACCCCTGTGTGCAGCCCTTTGGTTGACTTAACATGGGCCAGTTCGTGTCCTGGGATGGAGCCCCAGAGAGCCAAAGCCATCCTTGGCACGCTGCTCCAGCTGCCTTGCTCCACCTGCCATGCAAGGTTATTGCACGGTGCCCGTGAGGCAGGAACACAAGGTACCATGGATGGGAATTAGAAAAGGTAAAGTCATTTCTCTTTGACAGCATTTAAAATCTGCTTCCCTGGCCCTTTGAAATAGGCTTCTCACCAGAGCTCCCTGTTCAAACAAAACTAGTGCACTGTACAGTGGATTGGTCACAGGCATCTTTGTTCTGCACCCACACAAAATTGGAAGTGACACTTTACTTCCATTGCAGACCAGACATCAAGCAGAGTCATGTCCCCACTTATAGTTTATTTAAAGCCATAGATGGCTTTTTAGGGATTGAAGAGAAAGGGGTATAGGAGGGGGATGCTGCTCAGGGGAACACTAGGAACAAACCAGTACAGTTTCTTTGACTGCTCCATGTTTGCTTTTTAAATTGCTGAAATGTAATGTGGCAATGAAGTTACCTAAAGCATGAGACACTGAGTAGTGGGCTATGAAGCTTTTTCAGTTTCTTAGTACCTACAGCTCTCTGCAGTACCTGTCACAAAGGTAAGGGATTCGACTGGTGTAAATCAGTGCTGTTCCATGAAAAGCAGCCACAGTGGGAAGGTAGGCTAAAGGCGCAGAGGGCTTCACAAGCTGAGAGAACAAAGCACCATTAGGATACAAAGCACACTGTCAGCATCTGAGCTCTGGGACAGGATGTTTGGAAAGGGCACATAGATTTTTTTATCATGACTTGGACTCTTTTTCAAAGGAATCCCATTTAAACCAGAAACAGGGCTCTGTGCACAGTCAGGCTCTCCAGAGCCAGCAGCTCACCTCTTCCCAGATAAGTACATCTGTGTTCCAAGCAGCTGGATGTCCAAGCCCTCTCCGTGCTCCCTGTAACTGGGTTTCAAGTTTACAAGTATCACAAATGAGTTCATTTCCCCTCATTAACTCTCCCAAGTAGTTGCTGCTCCTCTGAACTCTGTACTTCTCTGCCCCCAAATCCCTCGGGAGTCTCTGGGGCTGAAAATGCCCTTCTCGATAGGAGAGGTTTCGGACAGCTGCCCAAACAAGATGAACGAAAGGGCCTCATTAGACTGGACACAGCACTCACAGAATGGATGGGGAGCAGGATTAAATCAGCAGAGAAACTTATAAAGCAGAAATCTGAGCAGCTTCATTTTTTTCAGGTAATTGTTTTCATCAGGTTTCTTACTCAATCCAAGCCTCACCCCAAAGTGGTATGACAAACTATTGGGTTCATGCGTCCCAATTCAGTTTATTCCTCTCTCTCCATTCCGGGCCTCTCATCTTCTTATTTTTCTCAGCAGCCCACTAATTTTTCAGAATGACAGCTGAGAACCAAGGCTGTCCTGACTGTCAGCTATTGCTCCAAATATGCAGCATGGAAATGTTTTAGACCCCAGAAAGCCCCACACTAAACAGCCAGTTTGAAAACCTTACTGCACCCACTGCATGCCAGAGGAATTTCTGGACTGTCTTATTGACACTTCCATCCAGTCTTCTGCCACACATGAGGCTGCTTTCCTAAACCCCACCTCCCCATGGGGTTTTATTTCCATCTGGGGTTTCTCTCCCTCTTGTTCTGTCTCATGTAATTTTCATGCTGAAGGCTTTCATGGACTTTTTCTCAAAAAGCAGAACAAACAACCCAAAGCAGCCACACAGTAAGGGTAAGACTCAGCATAGGGATATTAAAACAGCATGTGCATTTCCCTCGAAAACCCATCACTGAAGACAGAATGACATTGAAAGGTGAAACAAAAATAAAGAAAGCATAATAAAGGCAGGTGAAAAGATTTTGACTCTTTCCCTGTACATGACGTAAACTGTGAAGAAATGTCTGTTACCTATGGAAAACTTCCTTTAATAACCGTTGGCTAGTCAAATTATTCAAAAATGAGGAAAGCAGAAAATAAATCCAACCAAGCCCACCATGTGGATATGTTCATTCTTGAGACAGGGCAAATTCCAGTCATCAAAATGCCGGATAGCCTGTGAAGAAGTCTGGGCTTGGGTCCCAGTTATCACAGAGGCTTTATATGTGATCTTGAGCAAACCACTTAGAGTGGGATGCAGTTGCTAAAGCAAAGGTGTGCAGTACCTTTTGAGATGCCCTAGAGGACACAACACATCTGTACAGGGCTGGCTGGTTGACACAAAATAGAACCCTGGTATGGCAGCTGGAGGCCAGGAAGGATTTAGACACCTGTAATGCATCCTGTACTGCTTTTTGAGTGTCTGCTATAGATACCTCATGCAGCTTTCCAAGGCTAGCAGCTTCTAAGCTGAAGCACCCATTTCCCAACTCTCCTAAATGCTCCAGCCAGGCTCTGCATGCCCTGGACCAAGGAACTGCCCCCACCAGGCTGTGCTTTCACTGGGGGGCAGCTGGCAGGGCTGGGAACATCCTGCATGCTGAGCCCAAAGCCAGGGACTGTCAGCAGCAGGACTCTCTCTCCCCAGGGGCAGTGCTGCCCACAGGGTTTGCCCAGGGATCTCGCTAGGACTGGTGTCACTGCACTGGCAGATTTGCACTGGTCTCCCAGTCCATCCTGTACACTACCCCTGGAAAGCTCCACGGACCAGAGTATCTCACCCAGTGTGTTAATTCCTCATGACAGAGAGAGCATCCAGACTGTTCAACACATTCAGCAAAGCTGTTCCTGTGTCTGTTCCTGGGTTTATTTATGGAGTTGAGAGGATTGTCTCCCAAAGTAACAAGCCCTCATTCCTTTAGCAGTTTTCCAAACCCAGCAAGGCACACGTGTGTGTTTGGACCACCATCCCACCAGCCATTGCATGTTGCACATCAGTGCCTTTTCCTCTCTACATGGCCAGGACCTGCTATCATCTTCTCCAGCCATGGGCTGGCTCTTTGTGTATGCTCCAAGCCAGCTTTACAGGACAATCACATTTCAAAATTCATCACCCAAGCCCAAACTGCCGGTGAGTCTGTCAGAGACAGAAAACTTTGGCAGCTGGGGTTGTTGGTGGCCAGAGGCCATTCCCAGTGAGTATAACACAGACAGTGCATGGGCTCTCACAGTGATTTACTGTGCACTCAAGACATAAATTACCTTTTCTTCCTGACTACTTGTGGATGTAATTATGTAAGAAGGGAAATAAAGTATTTCCACAGAGTCTTCCTTTCTCCCAGTTTGCAAAAAAACATTTATTTCCTCCATCTTATCAATGTCTGACATTTGCACTTGTGTTACTGAGAAACTGCAGCTGGGTTTTGGAGTCCATCCCAAAGCCAGGGTGACTTCTGCACAGCCCTTAATTTTTGTCCTTCTGCCTTACCATGAGATGCACATGGACACTGTGTTCTTTCCTGAAAGCTTTGCAGGGGTAAAGAACCAGCACTCAGGGCATCCAAAGCTACCTCCTTCCAGGTGTGATGCCAGTACTGCCCATGCTTCAGCCTCAGCTTTGTGCCATACTGTGCATCCCCACTTCAAGTGAGTGGAAGCTCTCCCAAAGGAGGGGCTGTAAGACACACCCAAAGGCCAGACATGGTTTTTTTTCACAGGGAAGAAGATGACTGTTCCTCATTTGCTGCTCATTTATGAAAGTGAGCACAGATCTACCAGAGGCAACACAGAGCATTTCTAGCACTCATTGGCTGAGATGCTCCAAGCCACCATCATCAGGACAGGCACCTGTATTCCTGTTGTGTACCTAGCATTAAAAGGCACCAGAGGACATTGTGTAGGGGATAAAAAAGCCCCAAGGATTAAGAGGACTGCAGCTGGGGCTCTTCTAGCACAAGGAGGGCTGTGAACTGGAGATCTTCCTCCACGCTGCCCTTTTTCTTGGATACCAGCAGAGCCAAGTGGTGTCCTGTCATCCTGCCCGTGCCCTGCCAGGAGCTGCACAGGCAGCACAACTGCTGCCCTGCTACCCTGACTGCCTTAAAAACCCACTGTTACACCAGCTGCTACTACCTCTCTGCTATCCAGCAACAACCAGGATAATTGGCAACAGCAGAGGAAAGTATCAAATCGACTGTGTTTTTGAGGGACTTCATAAGAGGCCAACAAAAGCAAGGACGTTCAAAGCTCTCAGCTAAGCATAGCAAGAGGTCTCAGTGGAGCGTCAGATGACGAGAAACAGATTTGCTGCATTACACAGTCATGTCAAAGGGCTGTGCCAGAGCTTTAGCTGACAGCAGGCCTGAATTGCTTTGCACTCGCTGGCTTGAGCCAGACAGAGGCCTGCAGACTTGTGTTTCATATTGTGCCTATCTTCTTTCTGAATTTCATTGATCAAAGTCTGATAGCTCTCATATATTTTATCCTACTCCACACGGACCCCACCACTTTTGCCATGGAGATGACTTTAGCAGAACTACTGGAGGAATAAGGCATCTCTTATAATTACGGGATGGTCCACAAATCATATTGCACCAATTAACATAAAGATGCATTATTAAATGGTAGGTAGTCATGGTACAAACCTTTCATGTTTAACTGGGATTCAGTTCTTCCTTGGTTTGGAGCAAACTGATTTCAAAGGCCTTTTTTAATATGGGGAATTTGACAAGCATGTGGTACTTCTTTGTGACAATTTTGTTTCTGTTTTGTTTTGATTCTCTATTCCATAGGAAAAGTAGATTTATTGAAGAACCACCATGTTACTAATTTCTAAAATCCCTACTTTTTCTGGAAGACAGTTCACAACAGCAGGTACTCTGGAGGAGCTATTGTCAGTGAGTGGGTGTTTGCTATGTATCAGTTCCACATCCTCAGGAGGACTGAACCTATCCCATTCCAGCTGAGCCCAAAATGAGCTGTTAAAGAAAAATAGCCTGGTCTGTCTGTCCCAGGGTCTGCAACCCTTTAATTTAATAGTTTTATAATTACACATTTATTTAGCTGCGAATATATTTTTGACATACACATAGAATTGAGCTCAGCTGAACCAAAAAAACTATTACACAAAACAAAACCAGCTTCACAGACTGTTTCTAGTTAAGGGCACATCCACAGTGGGCTTGCAATAACTTAGCAAGTAATATCTGCAGAGATACTTCAGTGTGTGCACTACCAAACAAATACTCACCCATATGGTATGCAGTGAGTGACTTCTATAACTCAAGGAATTAATGCACAGTAAATTTTTACCTGCATAGCAGGAAGAACTTTACTGTGTGGGTGACCATGCACTGGAACAGACTGCCCAGAGAGGGTGTAGAGTCTCTCTCAAGAGAGATATTACAAAACTGCTTGGACACAATCCTGTGCCATGTGCTCTGGGATGCCCTGCCTGAGCAGGGAGGTTGGACCAGATGAGCTACTGCGGTCCCTTCCAGACTTACCCTTTTGTGATTCTGTGACAGACAGTAAAAGGAGGGAAGTCTTAAGCAGAAGTAAAGACCGCTAAACACAGAGATGGAGGAGGTAGCTTTGCTGACAGTGGGGAACCTAGTAATTTACCATAACTAGACAGTATCTCAGTCTACCCAAATCCTGTTTTTCCCTGGTCTAAGAGAGTGAGACATATTTAAGTTGTATATACCAGGCCTGTGGAGCCCCTGGATATTGCTAGCAGGTGTTGCACAGCTCTACAAGCAGGGAGATTGCTCTCACAACACAAACCCATTAACAACAGCAGGAACATCTGGAACAGGACATTGCTTTCTTCAGTCACAGGATGTCACTAGGTTTGCAGAAGTTGTACCATAATGCCAAATTTTTGAAGACATAACTAGAAAGTACTTCTTTGCTTTTAATTCTTATTAAATAGGGGACCCAGATATTTGGGAGTGGGTGGAATGGGATGATTCCTGTGAAGAAGGCACCCACAAAGCTTGATGAATTTTATAAGGTGTCATTTGCACAAACACAGCACTTGATTTCATGAACCTATCAAGATGCAGTTCTGTGTGGACTTCAGTGAAATGTTGCAGAGTGCCACTGGGAGGTGTCACTATAAAGCAGTAGCGTCAGGCTAAAGAAAAGAGCTGTGCTGAATACAGCAGAAGGCACATGCATTATTTTCAAGGGGACTATAAAAAGGGGCGTGTGTGTGCTGGGGAATTAAATCTGTATGCCTGACATTTTTGTCACTGAGTGCCATCCATCCACAGGCAGTGTTTTAAAGTGACCAACACTGGCCAGAGTTAAGTGATACCTGTTATTGACCTCCCCTTTAATCTGCCAGCATTTACTGTAACACAGCCTCCCATGCATGCACACACACCAGCTCCCAAAGGCTTACACATTAGTGTAATCTTTACCAGGCATCAATAGATTTGACACTAACAAGGCTTAACAAAAACAAACCTTATCCTACCAGCCCTTCAAGTCATGGAGAAAAATGCTGAAAGAGCTAACTGTAAAGCTAAACACATCAAGCCTCACTCTGATACTTCCACTCTAACCCTCTCTTCTACTATCTCCCCGCCTCTGAGCATTTAGTTGGATCTCCCTTATTAAAGTGATCATGCATCTGATGCAAAAAAGTTTGACTGAATATGCATTTTGCCTGAGGTCTTATTCCTTTATTTATTTAATTCGGTGTTTCATTTGGGGGGGAAAAAAAATCTCGCCAAGTCTGCATTTTTTTTCTGCAAAGAGCAGACAAATAGAGCGATTTCTCCCTAGTAGCAGAACCAAACAAATCAAAAAGGATTAAAGCAGATTTTAACACCAAACCAATTAAGCAATATTGGCACTGTCATTTAAAAAGAAAGATGGAGATCCCTAGCAAAAATAATCAAAAGTGCTATCAGTTGCCTCTGAAGGCTGGCTGAATTTCAGATGCTATTACACGAGGACCAGTGTCATGGCTCTCCACCACCCCATGAAGCTCTCCTTGGTGGGTGAGTGGTGTTTGTGAAGGACTCACACCCACCGCTGACCACCAGCCCTGGGGAGGAGGCTCAAGGCCAGCACCGAGCCCGGAGCTGCCCAAGCTCCCGGCTCCTGCCCGGTGGGGTGCTCTGGGTGCTTCCTGGACTCTCCACTCAAAAACGTCTCAAAAAAATGCTCTAACAAAAAATAAAATTATAAAAATTAAATACTCGAGCAGGTTTGCCAGCTCGCAGAAGACAAACGCTGAGAAGCCCGAGCACTCTGTAAATCAGGTTTGATAAGAAATACATGTAAGTGGAAGTTTTACGGCATGCTTTGGCTGCGGGAATGGAAAAAAGGAAAGGGAGGAGGCATCTTTAAACGAGGTGCGACTCTGAGCAGGACGGCGTTATCTGAAGAGCTCGGCAGGGTTCGGGGAAAGCATCCTTCCCCCGGCCCGAGGGACCCGGCAGGGAAGGGCGGCTCCGCCTCCCCGGTGTCGCCGTGCCCGGGAGGCTCCGCTGTCCCCGCGCGGCACCGAGCCCCGGCCCCGCCGGCACCGCGCCGGGGAGGAAGGGGCGCGGGGAGCAGCCGGCTCGCAGATGGCCCGGCCCCGGGGCTCCGGCCGCCTAATCCCCGCTCGACCCCGTCCCCGCCGGGAGTGGGGAGCAGTAATCCCCCTCCCGCCCTCTGTGCGGGGTTAACGCTTTCCTGTCCTGGAGCAGCTCCGCTTTCTCCTGGCTGCTGCTCTAACGGCAAAGGCACGGGGAAGCATTCCCGCCATGGCTGGGAGAGGGGAGAGAAAAGAAATGGAGAAAAACCACTGCTGGTAAAATTTGCTAGGAAGGAAGAGGGGAGAAAACTCCAAAGATGTGATTAAAACCAGCCATTTCTAGGCCCCAACATCTCTTGCCCCAGCCCTGTGACCGTGACTTCTGGGGCCGCATTGGGCAGATCCCAGTGACAGACAGGGACCAGCCACTCTCCTGGCTGGTACAAGGCGAGGACAAGGCCAGCAGAACCTGGTCACACCTTGCCCTGCTCACAAGCCTGGGTGTTGCCATGCTAGAAAGACAAACTGCAGCAAAGAGAGACAACCGGCCAGTGCCCCTCTGTAATACTTCCTCAGGCTTCCTGAGCATTGTCAGCTGTGTACTTCCAGCCTCTTCGATTCTGATTCTGTGTCTGGATGTGATGCTGTGCAGAACTCTAAGGAGGACAAAGTAATTGTCAGCTAAGGAGTAGTCCCCACCCCAAACCCACTGGCTGTTCAATAGGTTGCTCCATCATGTAATAGCACCTCCGATGTTGTTATCATCGTGCAGCAGAGAGAGGTGTTCTCCAGCAGCATTCCTATTTTCATTTTATGTGGGTCTCCGTTTCTCCTCTTAAAAGTATTTTTTTTTAATTAAAAAAATCCTAACTGCCTCTTTGGGTACACTGCATATGATCATTGATAATGGTAACTGGGTTATGAAACACTGAAACCAAAAAAAACAGAAAAGGTGGGAATAAAGGTTTAGGGAGAGATTTCAAAGATTTAAAAATAACAACAGTGATGGTAAAATCAGAAATTTTCTTCTTTGCCTGGGGAACCAGAAAGACTGTGATTAATGCTTGAGCTCCCTGGTCAGGTTACCCACCTCAGTGATTACATGAAGAGCTGAGCGATGCAGCTTGAGTTCAGAAGGTGAGCTGAAGCATAGCAGAGGCTCTTTGATGCATTAAGACAGCCCAAGTCAACAGCAGGTCTGGCTGTAAGGGAGGCAGCAGTCTTGGAGAATGTGACCTACATAAAGGCTTCAGCCTCTCAAGCAGCAGTGAGGGAAATCAGCAGCTTATACAGCCACGGACATTTCCTAAAAGACTTATAATTGCAATACTTGCTGGCTGCTCTGTCCCCTCCCTTTGTGTGTAAGTCCTGGCACCAAGAGGGAGCAGACAGAAAAACAGATCAAGCATTTCTATGGGGTTTTATTGAGGTATGACTTATGAATGAGCATTTTCATTAATAAAAAAAAAGGACAAAAGGTAAATTAATCCATACATTTATACAAATCTTGTGCTCTGATCCCAAGTCACTCACAAAGCAGTTACCTTCCCAAAACCAGCAATTTTTTCCGTAAAAATAACTCCACAAATGGAAGGAAGAGGTGCTTTAAATTTTATTTTCTCTAGGAAGTAATAATAATTTTTAAAGGGGTGATATACCTCCAGCCCTGTTTTTCCCTTAAAATGACCCCAAGCTGCACAGGAAAAATATTTGCTCTCAGTGCTTGAACAAACCTCAGTGAATTAAGTTTTTGTTGTTAATGGCAAGGCTGCTGTTTATCTGCAGAGAATCAAACCAGATGTGGAAAATAACTGAGGGTTTAGTGCCTCAGCAGCTCGCCCTTCAGCCTCCAGGAGGAAGCCCAGCGCCCAAACCCAGTCAAGACTGTAAACAGCCCTAAAGCCTTGGAGATGTCCGTGTTTGCCTGCCACGGCCATCAGTGCACAGCTGGTTCCCAGTGGGGATCAGGAGGTGAGAAGTGGGAGCCTGGATTGGCTCCAGAGGCAAAGCTGGGTGCTTTGGCACCTCTGTGACCTCTGCACAGAAACTTTCACATGGTGCAGCCAACTTTGAGCTTGTGACATTATTGAGGGCTACTTAAAATTTTTAAAAGCTGTCCTTTCTTTGCCACCCCAGAGAAAATCATATGTTCAGCACAATGAAATCAGTTGTGAAATCTTTTCTGCCATTGTAGAATTCCCCTAGACTGGGAAGGTTCAGTGCTTAGAGAGCACTGACATGGAAACACAGAGTGGGATGGCTCGCAGCGGAGATCAGGGTGTCCCCCGCCCCTTGCCACCTCCTTCCCCTGGGGTTGACCTCTTGGCCAGGCTCCTGTGGAGGGCTCTCACTAAAAAATGGGGGAAACACCAGTACCCTCACTAAGATGCATAGCAATACGGTTCCCAGATGGCCCCATCACTTCCAAATTTTAGCTGGAGATGTGTGTCTCCAACTAAAGAAAAATGTTTGCTTTGTGGCTTTTACATTTGTGTTAAAAGTTCTGTCTCCTGCTGTATCTTTTTCTGGCTCTTTACCTATTAACATGTTATACAGCTCTTCATTTTCTTCATAGGACAGCCAACAGGTACTGATGGTTTAATTCCACTGTTCCTTTTTCCTTAAATAACCAAGCTTGTACTAAAAATATATAATTTCTTGAAAGAACTTGTATGTTTTGAACAAACATCCAACATGCATAAAATGGAGGGTGGTGCTTCTATACAGTATCTCTGTGGCTGCTAAGCAGTTTCTACTAAGTCAGCCTTGCTAGGCTTTCACATGGCTGAGACAAGGAGATGTACACATTCCAGTAAGGGACCAATCCTGTCCAAGGAGGCAAAGGCAGCAAAAGCACATTATGCCCCATCTGATATGGGCTGTGCTGATGCTATTGCAAAACTGAACAAACACCCTGTTGATCTAGTCTTACTCATCAGAATATACAAGTTGGCATTAAGAAGAAGCAGGTGGGTTAAATGTTGCTGCAACATTGCAAGAAAAGTGTGTGCAGCTGATATGCAGATTTGCATGGGGCTGTCTCCGTGCATGTGGAAGAACTGCTGACTTATAAAATCAGGTTTCCTTTGCAATGGTTCACACAGACCTTCTTCTCTCCCCTCCCTAGAGAAATCAGGATGTGAAGAAGCAAAGCTTTCTTCCTTCTTGATGTTTCCTAACTAGGCCAGATCACTTTGGAAGATGGCCAAAAGGTAATTTAATATTCACCGCTGACCTGTTTTATTCCTCTGAGGTTTCAATAAAAAGTTGGGTGAAAGCCTTTTCCTCTGTTTGTCTGTTAGTGCGCCACTGTTGATGCCAATCCCTGAAACAGTCTGCAGTGCACACATAAATGATTTATTCAGAGCTGCTGCTACTTACTTGCTCCATCAACACACTCCTGCAGAAACTTGCTAGCTGCTGCTCAGGTAATATTCGCTGGCAATCTCAGCAGCATCAGGAGAAAAAAAATTAAAAAAATAAACTGCTTCCTTTTTATTTGAGCGCCTTTCTTCACATCTCTTCAGAGTCATGAAAGAGATTTGGAAAACAGGTAAGAAATACCAAACTCCCAGCTCTACTTGAGCTGACTGCGTATCACTGTGCTTTTTAGGGGGGAGATTATGCAGCTGTGTAATCTGCAATGCAAAGCTGAATCCTTCCTGCTAACCATCAGTACCTGTCTGCAGTACAAAGGTGCTGTTCTGGCTACTGGAAATAAGAGAGGATAAGGAGAGGAAACTGCAGAGGCAGAGAGACTTTTTTTCTATAATAGCACATGAAAATCCAAGACAAAGCACAGTAACAAGTGCAAATAAATTTGAAGCAAGTGAAAATTGTGATTGTTTTACTTGCAGGTGGAAGGTATTGTGATTCAGTGTTGCCAGTCATACTGATCACACCCACCCCTACAGAAGTAATTGCAAAACTGAATTAGGAATTTACAAATATTATACTCATTTGCACATGTGTTCATGTGCAGGATTACTGATTACCTATGCAGTAGATTCTGCTGGACAGACAGACAGACAGACAGACATAAGCTGATGGCTCTAAGTCCACAAAACCCCGCTAACTTTGGAAATTGCCCTAAATATCAAGCATATGTTATGTGTCACTAATCCTCTTGGTGTTCATTTTCTACAATAGGAGTTGTGAGTGTTCAGCTCTTTCTCACACTTGGCTGTGGAGGAGAATATATTTCTGTGCTTGCCACTACGTGCTCAGATACCTAATTTAAGTTACTGGTTGTGACAGGGACATTGAATTTAAACTAATGATTCTGGATTCAGTCTTTCTTTAGTGATGAACTGCTGAAGTCCTAATCATAAATAAATGCTGATGTCCCAGCCAACACTGGTCATTAAAGATTTTCATGATATATCTCACTAAATGACTTCTGACTTTTTTCTTCAAATCAAGCTGCCTTGGAACAACATTCCCTTTTAATTTTAATTGGAAAAGTGAACCGCTATAGTTCCTAAACGAAAACATTGTGCTTCCAATGAGCTCTGATACCAGTGCTAAACACCTGCACTGCTACTCCTGCCTTGATGGCTTTTCAGACACGGCAGTTTTAGGCAGCGGATCATGCTGGATAAAAGCTGCTGCAGAAGGTGACGTGACATACATAATTTGATGCTTGCAGAACTGTATCAGAGGCAGATTTTCAAGTGGTTTGGAGGTGCATGCTGAAGGGTCCTGATGGATGCTGTGCAGGACACAAATATGTATATGAGTATATTCCTCTCAAAGGACACACATTCAGCTACCCATGATTTCAGGGACACTTGGGTGACACACACATTACAGCACATCTGGAAAACAGCTAAGAGGTATTTAGTCCCACACCTACACAGGACTAAACCCTGTTGAAAACCTTCTGATGGGGTGCAATCCAGTTCATCTGACACCAGTTGTATAAAAGTGAAGTGCCTACTCTAATCCAGTAGTCCAGACTCCTCTGAGTCAAAAGAGAGAGACAGGCACCTTTGGAGGGCAACTCCTGCGGTTCACCTTGGACACTTCCATCACAGTGGAGTGAATACCCATCTGGATGCATCCACAGCTCTGTCCTGACTCTGGACCAAGTCCAGAGTACCCTAGACCAGGTAACTCACTTTCAGGGACCTCCTATTAGATGAGATGAAAACCAGCCTTGGCAATTAGGTGGAGTCTTTTCCTCATTCTCCCTGTTTCTCGCCAATAACCCTCTTGAGTAGGCTCTTTAATCCCCAAGTCCTCAGTTTAGGCTCCAGGTAGGAAAGTCTCTGTCCCAACACCATTGGCACTGTTCTTCCTCCTCCTCCCAAGTGCATTTTGCTCTTCAAAAGATGAATTCAAACAGAAACATTTAATACTCTGAAGAAGTAGCCAGGCAGCACCTTTCTGTATATACAGAAACATTTAACTTTGGGGGGGGGGGGCTGTTTTTTCTCACAAATAAATAAATAAATAAATAAATAAACATGCAAGGTAACTTCTACAGAATAACTGACACTGAAAACTGATGATTTGTCTGGGTGTTTTCCCTCTTATGATAAGACTATTCTTGACTCTGGATGCCAAACAACACTTCTTAAACAGCTCCCTTGACACCTGCATGAGCTCTGGTGCTTCGCGAGGGCTCCCAGTGAACACAGCCTCAGCAGATATCACAGAGCTCAGCTCTCCTTTGATTTACAACCTCCTCATGCTCCTGCGATGCAAACATCCTGCAGCCCAGCGTTATTGAGTAACTCATACAATCTGTCTCCTGTGATTTCCATCAAAAACTCTTGGCCTAAAATATTTTCATAGATCATAAATCCACGGTTTTATCAGGATTTCTCAAGTGATAGTGAGCAAGATGTTTGCACCTATGGGAGTCTGTTGAAAACTTCCATCAGCAAAAGATGGCTTTTGAAAGGAATAAAGATTTTCTTGTGATTTCAAAATCAATACCATCACTTTGGGGGCATACTAAAGGGAAGGAGTTTTGCTTCTACAGAAAAAAAAAATCTCTTACTGGTGAAGACATTTTTCTTTGTTACAAATCTTCCATGGATGAGAAATAAATTAAAAATGTCTTATGTCATCATTACCTAATGTTTAATTAAGCAAATAATCCTGTTTTTCCAGAAAGGCAGCAATCTATGTATTTGGGACAAAAAAAATGCAGACATTACAACAACTATGAAGCAAAGCAAGAAACTGCCAACACACAATAGCAGCTAGTGGGGTTTTTCTGTCGTTGGTGGAAACATTTCCTTTCAAATATCAAACACTGAATTAACTTCTTAAGGTGAATAGTTCAAGTGGTAAAGGCACATCAGATGAGAAAACAGGACAGAGAATCACGCATGCACACAACTGCAAATCATCTTGTGTAGTGTGACTTATTTATACTGTACATCAATAAAAGAACAACTTTCAACCCACTTAGTGACTTTTTGTGTAGGGAGAGAAAACGAGCACACCTAAGTAGGCAAGGAATATTCAGGTTAAACGTACAAATTATTTATACCTTGTAGTTATTTGGGAGGAAGAAGGACTGGGGGAGGAAAGGGGAAGAAGCAGAATGTACTTCAAATAGCATTATTTATCATTTCCTGACTAAATATAGCATACATCTCAGGAAATGATTGATTTGGGCTTCCCAGTCAGAAGTGAAGGGAATTAACCCATGCTGGGTTTGGCATAAACTGGTAAATCCTTCAAATATGATCTACAGCTTAAATTGAAGTCCAAGACGAGCTGCTGGAACTGTATGTAAGGAGAAATGTTCCCCTTCCAATGACAATTTGCCTTGAAAAAAATCCCTTAAAACTTGCTAACCTCTGAATGTGGCGGGATTTCTGTGGGATGGGGAAACAACCCATCCCGTCTTGCTGTCAGCCAGCTGCAAGCAGGAAACCCACATCTCCATGTGCCAAGGAAACTAGCCGTGGATGATCACTCAGTTGGTAAATCCAAACAAAGGTGAGCTTCCAAGCTCCAAGACACCTAGACATGGAGCAGTATGAGGTCTTTAGCAAAGAAACCAACAATTTCTGAAGCTGTGAAGCCCTGCATTTGTGTAAATCCTGGATTTCCCCATTTCTTTGGTGGTGTCTGACCTTTGCCTTGCCTGCCTCCACAGTCTGAGTGAACAAATTCGGCAGCACAGTTCATGGGAAGGATTAAGCAGAAGCACTATTTCAGTATTATGTTCCAGCACTTACCTCAAGAGCCGTGCAAATGTGCAAAATAATATGTTCCGTTAAGTGATGAAAATTCACATGAAAATTGAAATAATGACCTCTTTGTAAAAGCAACAAATATTTCACCAAGCAAAAGCACACTCGCCTTTGCACTTTTAGCACCAGAGTTATTTTACAGCCCTCAGAATTGACTCTGTCATTTATATTTTATCAGCTATAGCACACTAGGGTACTATAAACATAATCCAAAAGAAGCTGCCAGCTCAGCTTCTAGAAAGCAAAAAAATCCCACAAAACCTCCACCAAACCAAAGTCCCGTTCCAAAGGAGACAAAGAGCAAGCACTGAGTCTCCTCCTAATATCAGGAGGGGCGAGTTCCTCCCTCCTGCCAGAGACAGCACCCCTTTCCAGGGATTTAGGGATGGATTGCTGGAAAGGTCATAGAATGGGATTGATGTCTCTGTGTTGAAAAGAGAGACAGGCAGACTTCTCAACTGCCTCAACCAAGGATACTTATCTCTCTTCAATCCCAAATTTATTCCTGGTTCCAGAAATCACTGCTGTTTTCCCACATATGTTATTATGAGCTATATACATCAAGCATGCTGAAATGAAAGCCTACAGCTCCAGACAATGTTCTTGCCAGTACAGAAGTTGCTCCCATGTTATCTGAAATAATTTGTACATTTGGTTTTCTTTCTTTTTCCCATTACCTCTTTACTCATCAGCACCGTCCATTGTCGTAACTTGACAGAAACACAAACAAGTAGCAAAAAAGGTCCTGAGCATTTATTTATAGTCTTCCTGTTGTTATGGTGCTGCATTATCTGGTCTGCCTGCCTGCCTGCCTGGAGTAAAAGGTGGGAAGGAAGGCTGAATGCTTTGGCTAATCCTAAAGTGCTATCAAGCTTTTCCTCTAAATCACCAGTCCAAATGCAAAGTCAGCAGTGACCAACCATCCTTATGACTTGCTCCAGCTGCCTTGCAGAGCTTCTGAAATGCTGTTAACTCTCCCAAAACATATCTACCTCTGCAGAAATCCTGTTACAGTGTGACTAGCAGCCCTGGCCCAGAGGCTGGACACTGAACTAGCATTTGCTTCTGCCTTCTTTCTAGAGAGGGCAATGGCTGTGACCTGTGTAAGGCATGTGGGCCTCAGAGAACTTCCTTGTGGACTCTCTGCTAGCAAGTGGTGCAGGGCAGTGGGAGCTAATCTGCAGAACTGAATGTCACTGAGGACCTCATGTCCACAGCACTTGCAGTTTGGTGTCAAAACTTGAAAGAGGACTGTGGGGAGCACACTGGGACCAATCCCTGGCATCTGGGACAAGGTCAGGGGGGCCATGGCTCTTGTTGTCCTCCTGTGGAGTCCACCCCACCAGCTCTTCCCAGGGCAGGTCATGCAGGCTCACTGCAGCCAAACGCACGCCAAGCCCGGGCCACTCGTGGCAGCCAAGGGCAGGCAGGTCTCGCCACCGCTGCCACAACCGCGGCCCGGCCTTGTCCGCAGGAGCCAAGGCAGCCATCTCCTACCCATCACTCGAACTTCATGTGGAGACACAGACACGTACACACAGATGCCACTGCTCTCCAATCCAGCCATAAACAGCATGCAGCCTATGGCAGGTGGGGCAGGCTGTTTTGCCATAAATAGCAGAGTAAATGGGTCAAGCTGTGACTCACGCAGGGTTTTGTCCATTGAGCCTGGAGCTGCTCTAGTATTTTCAGTAGAGTAAACCAGATATGATGTGGGCCTAAGAGGCTTTACACTCACTGATTGCTATCGTTTGATGTGAACTGCTCCAGCAGCCCTATCTTCAGTATTGCTTTTGGAAATTATTGCACAGTCCAGGAAAAATCAGGATGCTTTTCCCTTTGAAGAGTTGCTGGTTACTTCTGTGAATAATCTCCCGCCTTGATCTTTACATGTTCTACAGGCGCAGGACTATTGCATCTCCTCCTCTGCTGTGGCACTGCCAAGCAAGCCAGGTTTAATTCTTGCAAAGCACAACTAGCAGCCTAGCACCCTTCCAGCTCTACCTCTGTTGCCCTTTACTGAACTCTAACCAAATTACCTCGATTTTTCTGGCAACCAACAGATCAAAACTAACTCCAAACTTCCAGTTACAAATCAAGTCTCATGGAGACAGGAATTACTTCTTTCCCTGGGTCCTGAAGTCTGTCCATAATGCTTTATGTTTTAAATCTTCTTTGAAGCCAGTCACTGAAGCACTGCCCACCTTCCCACATGCTCCTTTAGCGCAACAGTGTTCCACACTTCAAAACATCAAAACCATGTTTCATGTTTTCCCCTAGAGCTTAAACTTGTGCTTTAACAAGTCAAATCTCACTTTGTTATTTTCTGTGCATTTTTCCAACCTGGCAAGGCCTGCCTGTCTCCCAGTTCAGTACTGTTCATGGATCTCATTGCTTTTTCTAATTCCTTCCAAGACAGTGTCACCTCCACACTCCTTGACTGGTGTTTGAGAAAGGAGACCTAATAATAAAGAAGAGAAGAGAAGAGAAGAGAAGAGAAGAGAAGAGAAGAGAAGAGAAGAGAAGAGAAGAGAAGAGAAGAGAAGAGAAGAGAAGAGAAGAGAAGAGAAGAGAAGAGAAGAGAAGAGAAGAGAAGAGAAGAGAAGAGAAGAGAAGAGAAGAGAAGAGAAGAGAAGAGAAGAGAAGAGAAGAGAAGAGAAGAGAAGAGAAGAGAAGAGAAGAGAAGAGAAGAGAAGAGAAGAGAAGAGAAGAGAAGAGAAGAGAAGAGAAGAGAAGAGAAGAGAAGAGAAGAGAAGAGAAGAGAAGAGAAGAGAAGAGAAGAGAAGAGAAGAGAAGAGAAGAGAAGAGAAGAGAAGAGAAGAGAAGAGAAGAGAAGAGAAGAGAAGAGAAGAGAAGAGAAGAGAAGAGAAGAGAAGAGAAGAGAAGAGAAGAGAAGAGAAGAGAAGAGAAGAGAAGAGAAGAGAAGAGAAGAGAAGAGAAGAGAAGAGAAGAGAAGAGAAGAGAAGAGAAGAGAAGAGAAGAGAAGAGAAGAGAAGAGAAGAGAAGAGAAGAGAAGAGAAGAGAAGAGAAGAGAAGAGAAGAGAAGAGAAGAGAAGAGAAGAGAAGAGAAGAGAAGAGAAGAGAAGAGAAGAGAAGAGAAGAGAAGAGAAGAGAAGAGAAGAGAAGAGAAGAGAAGAGAAGAGATCAATAAACCAGCATAGCAGTTTGCTGAGTCTGTCCAAAGAGGCAAACTTTGCCATCTGTGTGAACACCAACCAGATAGAGAATAATATCAACATATAAAGATTGTTTTTTGCCTAGAGAAAGAAATTAGTTAAAGATCTCAAAACAATGGTAATGTCTCTGCTCTTTCTGATAGCAGGCATTATTCATGGATCTTTCAGGGAAATTAAGGCACAGAGATTTAAAGGGATTTGCCCAGTCCGCATAAGAAAAAAAAAAATCATGGAGTGATGTCCTGATTTTTATTCTGTAAAAGCAAACCCATATTTAATATCTAGATGCATATAGTTTAATTCTAGACTCTGGTATCAGTGTTCTCAAGAGCATACTGCAGTTTGATGAATTTCAGGAAATGTTCAGGAAGAATGAGCATCTCTACAACATCAGCAATAGGGAACCAACAATAAAACTCAGTTTGGTTTTAGAGACAAGATTTCACCTGCAGTGTCTCATCTTATTTCGAGTTATTCCATTTCTCTTTCTAATTGCTCTCTAATCACACAATCCCCCTCTTGGCATTGAGTTCTTAGCAAGTGCTTAATTAACAAAACCAAAAATTATGATTTTTCTTCCTTCTCAGATTGCCAGTGAAATCACTTCATTGACGTATTTTCTAAAAATTATCTATTTCTGCTTGGCTGTGTTTGTGAGTAATGAAATGAGTGACTGCAAAGAACTTAAAGTAATCCTAAAGAAAAGGAATGACTTTTGAATTTAATTTTAAAAAAAACCTAAAACAAACCCCAACATTTCTTTTCATGTGTGGAACTAAGAACAAATAATTTAGTTCTAGTTACTGGGGTCTGACTTAAGATTAATTTATCAAAATGACTACAGTGTTTTTCAAAATAATGTAGCCAGTTTAAAAGAAAAAAAAATAAACAACTACAGACAAAGGTGGACTTCATTCTCTTTGGACAAAATAATCAAGAAGAATGATAGCAAGAGATGATTAATATTCCAGATGGTAACATGGTCTGTAATTAAAATATGATATGCCAAAAGATTACAGCCAAACAAGAAGCCTGCCCTCATCTGCTTCTTAGTATTACTAATTGTACTGTTATTAGGCCAAACAGTGGCTTTTCCTCATTACATTGATTCCTTTATTTGCTGTGGAGCTCCTGTCTTAAAGCTGCAGACACCAGAAAAGCACTTTATAATAAAAATAAGCCAGCAGAGGCAGAGAGAGGCCCTGGTGAGTGGTGGGAACAGAGATGCATGGACACAGGAAGAGTGTGGTGTCACAAACCCCTCATCTGTTCAAATCTCTTCCTTACAGCCACCAAGCTGCAAGAAAATTGCACACTTAGGTTACCAACATGCATGAGATGAAGGATTTGGGGCAGTTTGTCCTCATGGATAACGTGTAGTATCTGAATGCACAATAAAAACATTTCCCCAGTGGAACTTAACATTTCTCAACTTCAAGCACATGCGGTACTTAAACAAAACAGAGCTAAAAGAGAATGTGAAGAATTAGATGTCTTTCAAAGTCCCAACAGCCTGGCTTTTCAAATCTCAGACCACCCTTCATCTGATTATCTGTGGGCCTAATGAAGTAACTGCAGAGCGGTGGCCTGATTTCCTTGAATCAAATGTCTACACTCACGAACCTCCAGGAGTATAGGGAGCCTGCTAACTCAGTGACCCTGTTGCATGGGGGCCCATACATATTTTTCATATTAGGGAGCAGATGGAAGCTGTAATTCCCTCTAGAGCAGAGGGATGCCTTTCAGCAAACAGTAGCAGATGACATGTTCATTTCTGGAAATGATTTCCACGTCTATCCAATAGATCCATGGGTTGTGGTGGAGAAGGAGCTGAAACAGGCAGACATGGCCAGAATAAATGTTCTAGAGGGGATGGGGAAATACATCTCCTAACCTGTGAGTTCCTGTGTATCTGCATCCAGCTCAGCATGGGGACTCACCACTCCGTGAGTCCCATCACACTATTTCTCACAAAATACACCATTTTTCACAAGGTGGGCTTTACAGGTGATCCAACCTTTCTGTAGAGAAGACAGCACAGCCACTGCGGTCTCTTTTCAAGTTTGTCCTTTGTATTTAGAAGGTCCAGAATGCTTTTTCTTGGAGTCACAGGTTTGGCCATCCTGCCTGCAGTAGAGTCAAGAAGCCAGTCAGCTGTCTGACTAAGGGAGGTAAGCTGAAAAATGCAAACCCTGGTTACTTCTTTAAGACAAAAATACCTAGGCTTACTTTCAGCCCACTTTCAGGCATCATGTTTGTTCTGGCAGCAAGACAGCCACTTGGGAAGGCAAGGAGCACAGGAACTTGAAGCATCCTCTGAGCTTGACAAGGAGACTCTCTCATTAAGAAAACGCTCAGGACTTTTAAATTCAGCCTTTGCAATGCAGTGCCTGCCAAGAGTATTTCCCCAACCCTCTTTTCCTTACTCCTAGCAAGGAGAGACCAAAGCCTACTCTCAGGAAAGCACATGGCTAAAATTAAGAAGAACATGAACTAGCAAAGGGAGGATAACTGGAAGACTAAGAAAATACAGAATAACATGGCTTACAGTGGGATCCACAGCACTATACTTTTTAAAAAGGTGTGCAGGTTTCTTTTTCATAATGCTGATTATGTATGTTCCCAAACTCCATGGAGCTGTTTAAAATCCCATCTGCTGCATAACTTGGATATTTCCCACTCCGAGTTTTCTGGAGTATTAATTTCAGTGCTCGTGCACACCGACTTAGCCCATTCCTGAGCTATACAAGATCCCTCTGGCAAGCTCTGTCACTGCCTCAGCTCTGACCTGCATCTTCTCAGTTGCCCAATTCAAAGTTTCTCCTGCCTGAAGATTGACTATCAAGGCATAGAGAAGCTCCCTGTGACAGATCGAGCTCCTGTTCCCAGAGGTGAAAGGCCACCAGCTGTGAGAGCTCTCTTTCCTTCCTCTCTCCTGACTGACAATCCTCAGCCAACATCCCTCTAATTCATGCTACACTGCAGGAACTAAATAAACAACTGCATTAGGCAATTACTGCAATAAATGCTTTCTTTACTCCCTCCTTTCTACTACCAATTTGTTGTTGGAGGGCTGGAGCGGCTTAATTTTTTTTATTTGCAAAATAACCACTTCACTGACAGGTGGATTATGGTACATGTTTAAAAATCCATTGAAATGAATATAAAGTCAGATGGGCTGTAATGTAACGCAAATTTGAAAGTCTTTGCTCTTAATTCTGATGAGTTTCTGCCAAGCTCGGGTATCCTCAACAGCAAGCAAGAGATCTTCTTCCATGACACCAAAGTGTGGGGTTTTTTAATCCCACTTTTATCCTATTTTTATCCTCAGACATTTCAAGTTTGAAATTCATTTTGCCCAGTGTATTTAAGTGCCCAGGAATTCGCTCCTGAAGTCAGTCCAGCCTGCCCAGTTCTGAATGCAAGGAAGGGAAGCTGTGATGGCAGATCTGTTATTCAACTATGGCCAGCTCTATGCTGTCCATTTAGACAGAGATTTGCCTGCTATGCATAGCTAGTTCTTTTCCATGAATGACATTATCTGTTAATAAGGCCCAGACCTGACTTGCTTAAAGGAATTTCACTTGAAACTGGAAAACTAAATTCTCCTGGCAATCAAAGGCAAAATAACTCAGTAAGCTGACAACACATTTAAAATTAACTCTGATTTTTAGAAGAGATATCTTTTGGCAAGGTTGATTTTCCAATGACTGACTTTTTTAAAACATGCAGCTCACTATTTATGGAGCAATAATAATTTCAGTAAGTTTGAAAACCTACTGAATGCTCTTGAAACAACTGAAACGTTCAGACAATTAATTTGGTACTGAGTTATTTAGCATGAAAACAGATTTGTATCAAAATACATGTCAACAGTTGAAATTCAGAAACATCTGCATCTTTACACTCATTTCTTTTCAGTCACCTTTGTGTGCATTAAAGGCACACTTAAAAATGGACTTCTGCTTGCATTTTACTTATATTTAACACAAGTGTAACTTCTCATTGTAGAAGCTTATTTAGCTGTTTTCTCATATTTGTTGAGATACATGTGCCACCAAGGGTTGACAACCCCCGTTTCACAACCCAGTCCTTTCCACACCTGCAGCCCTGAGCTGCAGAGCATCAGCATCAGCATCATCTCTCCCTGCTTGGCATCGGAGGGCAGGGCAGCTCCAGAATGCAGTGCCCAAGCTGTGCAGTGCAGCATGGCCCAAGTGGCATGGCCCCAGTGCGGTGCCATGGGCAGCCTCCACCCCTTCTCCTGTCATGGATGGCTGCTACCACAGGCAGGACAGTCAGCAAGAACAAAGATGTTTAAAAACTCATGTCATATAGCCACAGATCTGTAGGACTGTCAGTCACAGCTGCAGAGTCTGCGTGGCCCCTCTCCAGCGTACTGCCCTCAGAAAGTGTGTGGGTGAAGATGTAAGGCTTGTCTTTGCCTCCTGTTGCAGTTTTCTCTTAGTTTGCCACTGAGCTTGGAATATAATATGTGCACACGTGGGAACACAGGCAAGTCATTCAATGGAAAAAGCGACCCCTGGAGCAGACAGAGGTTTAAAAGTCTCTGGTTTTGAAAAGCACCGCAGCAAGAGCAGGTGCTTCCAGTCACACAGACAGGAGCTAATTGTAGGATCGGCTCTGGCCTACAAGCTCTCTTTTTTATGGTTGTGTCCACAAAGTCTTTGACTGTTCTCTGTAGTTAGTGACCGCACACACAAAGATGTCTTTCATTAGCAGTGCTCTATAGGAAGCCAGGGCACAGAGTAAATGACACCTTAATGTTCCCTTTCAAAGCTAGAGTGGTTTGACAATGACGCTTGTTATTGAACTGCTGTATGTTCCTCCTGCCTGCCTTCCTCCAGCTTGCAATTAAGCTTACAGAGATCTAATACTTAGCTTGCCTCCAAAACTTTGGCAGTGATTGCTTATAAGTTACTCTGGGAAGATGCAAGGAAAGATCTTTGTTTCAAGAGCATGGCTCCAACTCCGTGTTACAGCAAGTGCTGATTAACACATCGCCCCAGGAGAGGACCTGCACCCAGTGCCTCTAGGAACCAAGCCCAGCGGCTGAGCAGTGAGCAGCCAGGAAAACCCTGCAAGAATTAAGGGGACCTGTTCATTTTTAGGGCAAACAATTACCTTTTTTGTTTCTGGAAAGTCCAATGGGATTTTTAATGTCCAGCCTTAGATGTGATGCTGGTTTAAACCTGGGGCAGAAGTTAGCTCTGGCTATAGATCTCTGTTCCCACCTGCAATATCGACATCTGTGACTTAGTGGCCCGATGGAGCTGGTGTTATCCTCTTCTGTTTAACTGGCGACTGCAGCTTGCTACTTCTGTTTCAGAGGTTTGTGTGTCTTTGCTTATTAAATGCAAAGCAAAGAGAGAAACACAAACAGCAGTTGTCACAAAATCCTGTTTTTTCATTAACTGTATGCTCTCGACTGAACTATCTTACAGTTCATGGTGGAGAAGTTACAGGCATTACAGCTGAAAGTATCTATGAGTATGAAGCTGAGCTTTGTCCATTTTTGAAAGCAGGGGTGGTCCTTCCCTGTGTGAGCTGCTTCCCTCTAGAAAGGAATCTCTGTTTACCCACATTAGTTACAACAGAATTGTGTTTCAGTAAGTCAGTCCTATTTTTATAAGGCACTGTACTTTTCAGTGAGTTCATATCAAAATCCATCTTCCTGGGGGAGTAGAAGCAATGGACTGCATGAAAAACAGAAGGCAAGAATAACAAAAACTACACTTGCTGAGTCATATGCAAGGCATGTTTACAACAGCAGACCAAATATATCTTAATATTTTCATCATTATTCAGTTTGAGGCTCTACTGATAATTTATAAAATGCTTTTAGTGTTGACAACTTAGATTATTAAGGAAGATTTTATGTACCCAGCCTAGTTCGAATGATGTGACTAAAAATGCTTGAAAACATACCTACACACACATGCACACACAAACACTCTCACTAAAAGGGAAAAAGCTCACAAGTTTGCAAGTGAATATTATATAAACACATTTAAGTGAATAGTAATTAAATGTATTTATAACCATGGAAAAAGAAGGTAATTCTTCAGAACTTTTTCCATGGAATTTAAGTTGCATTCTGTGTAACTGAAATACAGGATCTTGGAAATGTGATAGAAATATTTTTATTTTAGTTATGGGGGAAACTGATGGGGGTTTTCTGAGGGTTTTTTTGTTTTGTTTTGTTTTTTAAATTTGCAAAATTGGCATTCCCAAAGCCAGACAGCCAGGTGTTTTGTCTGTAAGAGATAAGTATCTCATATCTCTCTCAGCTTTGTTTGACAGATGAGCTCTATCCCATCGATTTCAAGGCATATCAGCCAAATTGAGACCTTCCAGCTGCATCCTTTGCAGCAGATCAGTAAAATTATGCGTGGGAAGTATACATGAGTAAGGTAGTTGTCTGAAGCATTGTTACAGATACTTATATTTGGAAAAAGCTAGCTACAAATATATGATACAAATCATCCTAAATAAGAGCTGATCTGTAGTTACATGGCCTATTTTCTGCATCAGCAAAGTGATCTCAGGAAACTCTTGCTTTCCTTTTGTCTTCTTCCATGTTTTCCAGAAGATACATTAGGGTTTTTGACACCTTTGAAAAGCAATAGTCACCCAAATGACTAACCTGCACCAGGAGTCAAAGTGCCAGAGAGGTAAGGCAATTATTGGAGATAAACCCACAGAGGAGGGAGCAAGTGCTGAGGCTGTGCTCTTTTTGGCCATGCTTCTGGTGGGTCCTTCCAGCTAGGCCAGTGTTGGATCTGTCAGGTATTTAGACCTTCACCTGAGCTTTAGCACTCGAAGCAGGAGCCAGCTGCCACCACTCTTGAGTTCCTTGCAAAAACTTTAGTATGTGCAGAGTAGGTGGGAAATCTGGGAAATCTACTAAGTTTCAATAAACAACAAACAGGAATGCTTCCAATGTATTTGTGCTTCAAGACCCATCTACAAACCACAGGAGACAGTACTATCAAAGTCCAGATGACAGAATGATGAGTGATTTAAGTCCATGAGAGATGGGCTTTTGATTTCACTAGGACCAAGTGTAACTGGGCTCTGTAATGACATAACCATACCAAATGATATTTCTTATAACTATCCAACTAGCTGTGCAAGATTTCTCCTGTTGAAGATATCTGGCACCTCAGCCAGAAGAAGGCATTATGCTTTGGTTCTGTTCTAATTTGTACAGTTTCAATACTGCTCCCTAGGAGGTCCTTTTCCTCTGTCTCACCCTTCATCACTGTCAGGATGTTCCTCAGAGCCCTTTTTTCATCTTATCATTGCCCCACAAGCCTTGCCTGAAATCTTTATCTTAACATCTCCTGACACATCTGAACCACCATATTACTGTCAGACATTCTGGTCATTTGGAACCCATCAACTTGTGCCACATTCCTGCGAAGTGATACATCTTTCATGTTTTGCTTTGACAAGTCAGCACTGGGCAACTAAAGTCTATTTTTAGAAGCACTAAAAATAATTGCTCTTTTGGTGAAAATCAGGATTAAGCTGTGCTTCTATGCTAGGAACGTGTAGGGCTTCCTGGAGGGAGCTGAAGACTTGCTCCTGCAAGGCTATTTTTAGAACATCTGAGACAAGTTTCATAAACATGTACTAAACAGGACTTTTTGCAAGTGGAAAGCAGTGCTTTTTAGCACTTTTGATTGCTCTTTTTTCTGGGTTAGTGCTCCTTTGCACTTTAAGCTTTCTCCACAAAAACTGAAGAGCTGGTTGGTGGCAACAAATTCTCTACTGCCTCTCCAACCTTTTTCCCTCTGTCTTTGATGATAAACAACTCCTCCTGCATTTTACAAAGATATTACAGGTTTGGATATTATGGACTCAGGGCTACTTTCTCTTGGAGTATTTATTTCCACCAGGCTGCTCCCCTCCAGGAACACAGGGCAAAAGTCAGGTGCAGAGAGGCTGCAGCAGAAGTGACCACACTGCTCTACTAATAACCTGGCAAGCAAGGTGAGCTGTGAAGCACAAGACACCAGGCAGATGCATTTGACAGGATGGCAGGACTTACTTTTCAAGTTCTCAGTAACTGTGAGAGGAATCCTCTCCTCCTCATTCCCCACATCTGACTTGTACTAAATATATGTCCTAGGAAAGAGCTGGAGCAGGCCATAAACATCAGGGACCAGATGCTCCAAATCTCACTTTTTAGCAAGGTTGAATACAGAGATGTACTATTTGCTCTTTCTTGAGGAGGATATTTTTAAATTATTCCCCAGGCAGTAGCAAAAGCAGTAGCAGGTTATGCCAGCTTCCAACTGGATGATTCCTATAAAACAGCCAAGAGGCTTGTCTGCAAAATATTTTGGAACTAGTAGCACCCAGCAGTATGTGCAGCTTAGAAGAGGACTGTTTCCTAACAAGCTTTCCCACAGTGCTGATGTGAGCACTCAGTGCCTTCGTATGCCCATGGATCTCCTTCAGCAACTTTGGCTCCCTCAGACTCCCATTCTCTTGATGCTGCAGGCTCCAACAGGGCATCCTTGAATACCTCAGAACTTGATGATACACAGGATAAAACCTGATGATACACAGGATAAATGACCTTCATGTCATTTGCTGGTAATTTACTTCAGTACACAAGCTGTTTGCCTGGCTAACTGGGCGTTTTTCCCTCCAACACCTGCAGTGCAAATTCTGCTGCTGGTTGCAGGGCACTGAATCACACATTTCTTAAGGGTGATTTCTGCTTTTGCAACAGGTTCAAACTCTTAGGAAGGATGATGGTTACATCTGCAAGGACAAGCCATGCTTGGTGTGGAAACTCCCCTCCCAATAAACATGAACATTTCCCTTCTAAACTGACCTGCTAACATTAGGAGGCAAAGGTGAACTGCTGCTCCTAAGCAGAGACCTCATGGCTGTGTCTGCGAAGAAGTGATTTTGAAAGTTGGTCATCTTCCTATCTACAGTTCCAGGTTAAACAGGTGATGACTGAAGCAGTGGAAGAGTGGTCAATAAATACAAACAGAAATAGAGACAGCAGAATATAAAGGAGGAACAGAGCTTAGAAATGTTCACTAAAAATTTAGTGGCACTAGGAATTGGGGGAACATGTAGGAATCAGCAAGTCAGAGATGGTGGAATAACTTGTTAGGGCTTTCTTAACTTTCTTTACTGCCTTTAATATGAATACAGCATAATGAGGAAACTCTCGTCTGTTTTCACATCCCCGTAGTGCCAGGGGGAAGACCAGAGCTTTGATTGTGAGCCCAGCATTTCTGGAAGGCTCCTGCTCAAGATTGGACACAAGTCAGAAGGTTCTTCATATAGCTGCAAGGTACGTTTCAGAGGTTAGGGACATCAGAGCATGGGTTACTCTACCTGGGCAGAAAAAGCAGTTGTGCAGTTCATGCAACAAGCACTGAACTCTCAGTCTCCTCCTGTTTATTGATAAGGAACAGCAAACTGTACAGCACTACTTTTGTGCATGTCAATAAAATTATATGCAGGATGGCTGTTCTTAATATCTCCATTGTTTGCTCTTGCAAATTTTTTTGAACACCTGATTCACAAATAATGCAAGGCTTAGGTTGGGATTTTTTTTTTCATGTACACCTTCCTTTTTTTTTTTTTTATCCTGTCCAGCTTTCTAAACTCTTTCTTTTAACACTTCTGCCTCAACTCTTGGCAACACCTGCATCACATACTTAACTTGCTTTTTATCTCAGCAGCTTGTAAGCTTTAAACAACTGACACACTCCATCAAAGGAAGAGAAAAACCAAAACAAGAACCCTATTAACCTCTGTTACCCATATAAACTAATTAACTCTAACCCCTCCCCAATTATCCTTGGAGAGGGGAACTGCTTTTATAAGCTTCCTGCTTTTTTCACCCCTCCTCTTCATGGCTGCTTGCCTTGTTCCTGAGGAGTGAGGTGCTGACGTGCCCCCATCTGCGGCTGCCTTTGCAGCCCCAAGGGCTCTACAAACACTGGGCTGCTGTGAGAGGCTGAACCCCACATCCCTGCTTGGCCATGGTGCCCTTCAAGTGCCTGGGGGCAGGGGAGAGGCTGCCTTTCACTACAACTCTTGGTCACACCTGGTTGTTCAGTCCACGGTCAAGGGTGGTGACCCTTAGTTTCTGACCTTGGATTATATTTCAGGTTTTAAACTGGCTTCCCGTCTGCTGATTAAAGCTTGTTTGTTCAAAGCAAAAGGATTAAAAAGAGTAATTATAATCCTGCTAATTTATGTGATTCTTCATGCTAAACCATGCCTCTGTGCCTAGACATCTGTGAGCACACGTGCCTGAGATGGTTTTCGTGTGCATTTGTTGTAAACCTGTGCCAGCAGCGAGGGAGACAAAGATTATTAACTGGCTGCTGTTAGTACTCTCTGTGCCATATATATGTCAACACACACCATCATTCTTCCTTTTTCATTAAGAACCAGCAAAAGCAGTGAGTTATTTCAGGATTCCAAGCTCTGGCTTCTGAATTGTTATTCAACAAGTAACCTGATGTGAAAAGTTAGGGCAACTGTGGCTATCCTATCCAGCTCCACCTACTTTATTGTCATCTCTCTTATCAAGCAGAGTCACAGTTACACATTTCCAATGTACTGCATACTGAAGACAGATAATTTGCATGTGGAAGTGATAACATGGACTGATTATATGCAGGTGAAGGGGGAAGTCTCAGCAAGAATCCAATAAAGCAGAAGGCAGCAAGTGGTGGGAAACCCTGTTCCGTGCTTGCAGAAGGGATATTAATAGCAGATTATTAATAGCAGGTCTGGGGTTGTAACCATCCTGCTCAATATCACTCAAAACAAGTGGATCAGTTCAGAGCTCAAAGCAAGAGGAAGGTACAGGGCTCTCTCAGGTCTCTTGGTCACTCTGTCTCAGTTACTTAGTGCCAGGGAAGATGTCATACTAGTCCTGGGAATTGAGCTCCTCTCTGCAGCTGGATAGGGCAGAGAGCCTGATGCAGGCCAAATGAAAACTCAAGGCATGATTCGTGCTTATGTAGAGGGACTTTGGACTCAGTCCTAACTTGATCTGAAAGTTGCTTGAGGGACTTCTCAACACACTTTATGCTTTGGGCCAGGAAAAGTGTTTTGGATTAGGATTTAGCAAAACTCCAGGTGGGGCAGCAACTGGATCAGGAGTCTGTGGTGCTTCTGCAAGTGAATGCTTATTGAGCGTCCAGTGCTGCAGGACACAGGTAGGGAGGGCCCAAATGGCCATGGCCAAAGAACAGGAAGCCGTCAATCTCATCCTTACAGTGTTAATCATAAAAATATCATTTTTTCTAAAATATCCAGCTAGCACACTTTGAGGGGCAAACAAGTATTTGACTGGTTTTTTCCCCTGACAAATACTACAGACTGGAACAGGCTTCTGTGCAGACTCTACAGAGTCCACAAAGCTTACTTTTGATATTGTTGCCTTGTCATTACCAGGTGAGCAGCAGTGCTGGAGAAACCTGCCTTACCTTCCTCTCTTTAGGGATGAGTCAGGTTTATTTTATCCCAGGGTGCATGACACTCGAGTATTGCCACTTAAGTAACTAAAAAAATAAGAAGAGAGTCTTAACGTACAGGCACTGTAGAAAGGAATTCCATTACAGGGAATCTGGCTTTGATGTGCCATCATGGCTACAGGAAATCTCTCCCCACTCCATCTGTGTTGGTGAATTTGAGTGCTTTGCTTCTGAGGATGAAGAACTGAACCAAACCCAGGTGGATCCACCCAGCCCACATGAGAGCATTCCTTCAAAAGATAGCTGCCAGCCCATCCTCCTCTTTTTCTTCATTCTTTCCTGTTGGTGTTTCCTCTCTCCTGCCCCTGGGCCCAGCCCTGTGGTGCTCAGTCAGCTGCTGGCTGAGGGTGCTGAGAGAGGGAGCAGGGTGGCCCTGGGGTGGTATTACCACAGCTGCTCCCTGCAGGGCTCAGCACACTGGGGATGCTGGGTCTGGCCAGAGAAGCTCCCTTCCCTCCCCACGGTGGTCTCTCTTGCAGAGCTTTTCTAGCTGTATCCACAAAAACAGCATCCCCATCTTCTGCTCCTCTCTCTGACTCCATGAGAGAGTGCAGCAGCAGCAAAATTAAGGCAGCAGATCAGAAATTCTAAAAATTTTCAGCACTCCTCCTCTTTAGGAAGCTGCTTTCAATCACTTTATGTACTGAAAACAAACATGAAAGGAAAAACTCTCCTCTGCCTTCAGCTGTCAGAGCAAAAACCAGAATTCCCTGAGCTCTTTTCAGAAGTGCTAATATTCTCCCCTAGGCCTTCATTATATCGCACACAGATCTGCAGTCCTCTGCACACAGGCAGGGAGGGAACAGCCATAAAAAGTTGGGCTGCAACATTTATTTATTTATTTATTTATTTATTTATTTATTTGAAATAAAAACCAAAAAATTGCCAGCACCAGATCACAGTGGAATAAAAAAGACGTTTATGGTTCCAGTGCTAATCAAACAGGTAACGTTGGGTTGGTGTGATGGGGACCCCCCTGACCTGGCTCGGAGTGAATATGGCCAATGTGTGGCTGGGTCCTCTTCCTCCAGCCTGACCCCTGCATGTTTCAAAGCAATTAAGTTATGTCTCTGTAGGTATCCAGTTCTCCTTCCCTTGTTTCCCGCACAAATATCAAACATTTTCTGTCTTCTGCAAGTGAGAAAAATGGCGTGCTCTCTGTTCCCTCTTCAAGGTGCCCAATGCATAAATGTCCTTGCTGTTCTCCCTGCAAACCATTTTGATTTTGTCAATGGCACTTACACTTCCAGCCTCAGGAATACTGTTTGTTTGAAATTTGAAACTGCAATTTGTTCAAAGGGAACAAAGAGTCTTAAAAATTTCAATTGGGAGCAATTTATGATTGATGAAACCTTCCTCTGGTAGTTAGGTACCCAAACCACAGGGTAATTCAGCCCAAACACCAACCGAGGACCAGGCAATGGGATGAGCAGGCAGTGGGTGAAATTTCTCACTGTTCTTCCTCTCCTGTCACCCACTTATGAATGCCTGCATTATGTTTTAGCATATTACAATCATGGGTATTGAGTAACGGCAGGACTGCAATGGCAGGACCCTCACTACTGGAATAACTCCAGCCCAGAAATGACATTTGTAACACACTGCCAGCAGCCATCAACATCAGCCCCCTCAATTTCTAGATCACAGTTTACAGCATACAAGGATTTTTTGTCCCTCACTTTATTCACACTGTCTAAGAAGAGAAAAAAAAAGTCAAAAAAAAAAGTCCAAAATGTTACTGTATTCCGCCCTTTTAAAAAGTCCCACTATGGAGAATCATTCTAGTTGGGTTTTTCAAGCACCCTGGGAAGACATTAACCCTATCATACCATTGCAGGCATACAGTGTATTTGGAAATGAAGATTCATTTGGATTACACTGAGTAGCCCAGAGCATCTATTGGCTTTCTGCAAAGTTATGTGTGTTAGATGAGTCTAAAATGTCAGTGCCAACACTTCAGCACTGGGAACAGAGACAAGAGTGTGTGAATTGCTGGCCTGATTTGAGCCAACAAACAAGAGTCCACAAACAAGAGTTCACCATAAGACATATGCCTACATTCATAGCAAGGCACCTACATCAGGGCAACAATAGATTTTTCTAAGCATAGAGCATCTTTCATCTGCCTCTAAGAGCCCTGTGGCTAAAAGTTAGATCAACTGTCTTAATGTGCTATTTATATAAATGCTAGGATATCAAACTATAAGCCCATGTTTAGGAGGAACCTTCCACTTCTAAAAGCTGAAAGCATTTATAGTGTTGTGACTCTTGAATCTGTTGGTTGTACCAGTGCTGGAAAGCACTGGTTAATTCTAACTGCACAAAAGTCTGAGCCATTTGTCCACTGTCTGGGGCCCAGAATTTGAGTGATTTAGCATGTACTGGCACTGGTTCTTTTAGAACTCCTCACATATTAGAAAGGATAGGATAAACTGTTTTGAATTTTGAGTTTTGCATGTAGCTTGCTGCTGAGCATCTAGTAATAAAGCCAAGTTTGTTCACTTGCTTCATTGGAGGAATCCTGAGAAAATCAGTACATAGTCAAGATACAGCCATGCCATTCATATGGAAGCTGTAGTTTAGCTAGAAGTATAACACTAATCCCTCAGGCTGTTTTCCAAGGCCAAAGAATTTTTAACCATCATTACAGCACTGAATGCATGCCATGCAACATGTGTAATACACCCCCACACCCCCCTCCCTTTTCTTTTTGCTAGAGACAATCTCACTGAAGCTGAACAAATAACAAATAATATTGTTTGCTGATCTATTTATTCCCAGAGTATTAATCCTCCATTCTCAGAATATGTTCAAAAGATGGGGCATCAAAAAAAGAACCTGTATTTTTAGAAGACTACACTTTGGCATGACCACCTATCAAGAGATTTTGCCTCAATAGATCATAAAGTAGTGATTATCATTTTCTTGCTCTTCTGTTAGATCAATTCTGGCTGACAGCTGCTCTCAGATGGTCTCTTCAGAGTTGATTAAGTTTGCTCTTGCAGCTGAGATACAACAGAGTTAAGACTCACAAGCAGAAGTAATTTCTTTTCTTTTCTATATGAAGGCTAACTGTGGGCTGAGGCAAAGTGGATGGTCTCTGAGGGCAACACACCACACTGCTTCCAGAAGTGAAATGGCCCCAGTCCTTCTACTGACCAAGTAGAGCCCTGGCCAGGCATAGTGGCTGCCACTTCACAAAAGCAATAGGCAAACAGGGAAGGAATTTCCAAAGAAAGGATTAAGAAGCATCTTTTCCTGCTGATGGAGCTGCTACTTTCAGCCATCCAGGCTCCACAGGGATAGAAAATCTGCAGATCTCCCCATCTCAACTCTTCACCCAGCTTTGGCCCCATTTTTGCCACAAGTCTTTACTTTTGAAGCAGCAAAAATAATTTTGTACTGCTGAGCAGCTTGAACCACCAATGTTAGTTAGTCCCACAGACCAGATTTAGCAAAAATGGACAAGCTTTCAGGCACTCAAGTGCTTCATATTTGATTACGCTATTTTCTGTAAGTAGAACATAGTCAAATAACAGAATACCTTTTAAAATGGGCAACCAATCCAATTAACTAACAGGATCTTAAAGGTTGAGTAAGGGGAGATAAGGTAAAGTAATAAACTGTAAAACCTGAAAAAGAAAAAAAGCCCTGCATAAAATGAGATGGATTTTGGGGATTTCTCAGTGTGAAAGGACTAAGCCAGACAACAGGAATGGTTTCTCTATACGTTATGGCCTGCTCAGTAAAAAACCCCTACATGGTATCTGTTTAATGGGTACCAGTGGCAAAGTATGTCTGTCTAGTGGGGTTCCACTTGTCAATACTCAAAATTAGAGAGGTCTACATCATCAAGGGTGGAAGAAGCTGAAGCTGGATCTCAGAGTCAGTCTAGTCTCAAAGCTCGTGCCAACCACCCAGTGTGCCATCACATCCCTGCTGTGAGATGTGGGCAGCACTGCCGAGGACCCACCAAAGTAAAGTTGTATAAACAATCCTTCAAATGCTGTTTTTGCAAGGTCAGCAGCACAGTGCAATTTAGGGTGCAGCATGCACAGATACCCTTGCTGGAATGAAAAAACAACTCACATTTTTACTGCACGTAGTACACGGCTTGCTACCCAATGAAAAGGCCAAAAGTCAAGATGTGATGGATACTCTTCAAGGATGCCACAAAGGAAAAGAGGCCCTTCTCTTAACCACAGGACCACAGGCCCAGCAAGAGGGCTTTATTTTCCTGAAGCTGAGGGTAAGATAACTGTGATGTATCCAGCTGGCAAGGCTGTCAGAGAATTTCCCCAAGGCAGAGTCTGAGCCTACAGACTCCACTGGGCAAGATAAACAGATGTACCAAGCACATACCGAGATCTCCACGGGTACACTAATCATGCTTTACACCGTGTCTACGAACAATCCCACTAAGGTTTTTGCATGGATGCAATGACCTAGATACTCGCCAGCAATGCAGTAGAAGGCAAGGAATTATTCTGCTAAAGTTACCAGCAGGATGCCACAGCCCTATGAAATCACCAGATGCCAGGTATGATGAATGAGCACAGCTCTTTAGGTATAACCTTTGTAGCACAAGAGAAGAGGTCCAGTGAGAGGGAGAAATACTAAAGAAATAATCTCAGCATATCTTCATGTTCTTATGCCAAAATTTCCTTCACCCTTCAGCATCCTCCTTTTTCCTCCCCACTGCCAGCCACCAGCAAGGATTAAATAATCAGGTTTATCAGATGAACACTATTGGCAAGAACATCTGTTTGCAAGTGTACCTTTTCAGCAATGCTAGTTGGCTGTTTCTAGAATTGAGTGCTTTTTAAAATGAAGATGCAAATCTGACACTAAAACTGAAATGAAAATAATTCACCTTTTATGGCCTCTTAGCATGACAGAAGATAGGAAAACAACAGGGTCAGCAACTGTCTTTATGCTGAAAAAATAATATTTCCTGATCTGTCCTTTGCTTTTTATCTTTCATGTACCTGATAGCTCTTTTCAGGGTCTGCTGAAGACAGAAGATTATTCATCTGAAAGTTGCAATCCCTTAATTAATGCTAATAGACGCCCAAGTGGATCTCATGATAATTAGTGCAGCTCTGTTAAAGTACTGGAGAAAATAGACTGCTCTACATGCAGGCTGCAGTACCAACAGATTGACAAGGAAACTGCAAAAGTACTTGAAAGCAGCATTGGGCTAAATCCTGCTCCATTTCTATTTATGTCACTCCAGTGATGCCACAATGAGGCACAGTGGTGTAAGCCCCATTATTCAGTTATGAGACTGTTTTGGTTAAGATGCTGATTTTGTTAGATATGCTCATATTCTGCAGGGGAATATGAGCATATCTAACACCAGGAAAACCAGGAAAAAGGCCATCCAGCATCCCAAGAGGGACAGCATTTTCAGAATTCAGAAAGATGAAACACAGCAGTGATAGACAGCTCCAACGAGTATTTTTAAATGGCAGCTTGCCACACAAATGGTGAAGTGTGGATTTTATTAACTAACTCTTAGTTAATTTACTGTCCAGTGGGATTCAACAATCAAGACACTGCTCTTTTCCTGTGACTTCAAATACTGCAGTGGCAAAGCCTAGGTAGGCATATCCTGTGTATTTTAACAGTGTGAAAATGCTTGAAAAAAAAAAAAAAAGGAAGAAAAGAAAAAAAATATAAAGGAGACTCTTTAAGTTGTGTGTCAACCTTTGATGTTGTTCCTGAATCCTCCTTAAATACCGTGGCTGAAACCCTCACTCCCGCGGCAGCGAGGAAGGGTCTTCATGGGCTCATAGAATCAAAGAATGGCCTGGGTTGGAAGGGACCTTAAAGATTATCTTGTTCCAGCCCTCTGCCATGGACAGGGACATTTTCCAATAGACCAGGTTGCTCAGATCTCCATCCAGCCTGGCCTTAAACATTTCCAGGGATGGGGCTTCCACAGTTCTCTGGGCAACTCTTTACAGTGCCTCATCACCCTCATAGTAAAAGAAATTTTCCCTACTATCTAATCTAAACTGCTTTCTTTCAGTTTCTAGCTTCAGTTCTATACTAATTCCTCATAGCAAGTCACAAGATGCAACTGAAGACTCTTCCTTGACTACAGATTATATAACAGAACCTACAGAAGGACCTAATCTAGAAAGAGCGAAAATTTCAAAGCACATTGTCAAACACAGACATCAAAGAGACGCTGAGACAGTGTGACTTCTATTTACCACTTTAAAATGAGTCAATCTTTTCTATAGTAATCTATCTATCTATCTATCTATCTATCTATCTATCTATCTATCTATCTATCTATCTATCTATCTATCTATNAGTAATCTATCTATCTATCTATCTATCTATCTATCTATCTATCTATCTATCTATCTATCTATCTATCTATCTATCTATCTATCTATCTATCTATTTCATATGCATTATAGAAAAGATATATATACATATATACATGAGAAACTGTTTACATGTTCTTAAAAAATTAAGAGTCAGCAGCCCTACAATAATAAGCATATCTAAACCTCAAACTTCTAAGTTTTTATTATCAAGAGTGAGAAATATTTTTGTAAGAAATAAAAGTCACAAAGGGTGTGCCTGTCTCATTTTTCTTCCGCTCCAGTTATATACAATGCACAGCATGTGGCGGTTATCTGACAGTGAGATTCTTCAAGTTCTATACACCACAGTGGTGAGTTTGAAGGATGCAAACAGCATGGCCTCAATTCATACTTGTTTTACTAATGCCTTGTGTCTATTTTTACAGCCTATTTGAGAATTCCTTGCTTTACAATGGTGACATAGTTTTAATTTACAGCAGCCAGATTCCTAGGAACATTGCTCCCAAGCAACAAGCATTTTGACCTCTGCACTTTCAGACTCTCATAACCAAAAACAACCAACCAAACAAATTAAAACCCCAAAAGAATGATCATCCACAGAAGGGAAAACTTCAGCAATGTCTGTGTCTGCTCCTGTCTCCTAACATATCTAAAAGAGATGCTGTCCTCTCTGGGTGCATCTACATTGCTCTTTTGGCTGAAATTAAGAGTATAATTTGGAAGCAAATCTACCTCTCATTTTCACTTGCCAGATCTTGGGTCACATCAGAGAGTGGGAGATTTTGAACTGGATATTTTCTACCTTGAAATTAATTTGGAAGACATCTCCTAAGAGTGCAGTCAGTGTTCTCGTGTTCTCTGACCACGAATGGACATGCAGTTACCCAGCACCAAACTAGAGTTAGTTCATAGTAAACTGTCAGAATATGTATGGTGATAATATCAATTCTCAGCACCAACTAGTCTTCTCCTTTTGCAGTATGCTACTTGCTGATGTAGTCACAGTCTCTGAAACTAGTTTCTAACTTTCCCTACAGCCTTCCTTGGGAAGTGTCTGCTGGACAACAGTTAGAGCTGGACAACAATGCCCTTGCTCCAACTGCAGAACCAGAGTGCAAAGCTGCTGGCATGTGGAAAGACTCAGTGGCCCCTTCCCTCCACCTTCCCTCACACCCCTTTCCTAGAAAACCTGCCTTTCAAATCATAGAATTACAGAATATGCTGGGTTGGAAAGGACCCATCAGGATCACTGAGTCCAACTCCTGGAATCACACCATGTACCTGAGAGCTTTGTCCAAACACTTCTCGATGTCAGACAGGCTTGGTGCTGTGACCACTTTCCTGGGGAGTCTTTTCCAGTGCCCAACCATCCTGTGGGTGAAAAACTTTTCCCCTGATAATTAACTTAAACCTCCCCTGACTCAGCTTCATGCTACAATATCATAGCCCTTAAATATGACTTGGTGGAAAAACAGGCCCTGGAGTTTCCATTATTGGAGATATTTGAAAGCCACTGGACACAGTCTTGGCAACTGGCTGTAGGTGTCCCAGCTTGAGCAGGGAGGATTGGACAAGATGACTTCCAGAAGTCCTGTCTAACCTCAACCATTCTGTGATCCTATGACAACCATTCTTTTCCAACTATACCATAAAATCTGAAATGTATAGCTCACAGGACCAGAGGAACATGTCACCAAGCTCCCCATGGAACAGGTTTGAGGGCTCCCAGGACTGGCAGAGTAACTCACCATAACCATCAAAAAGGGCTGCTGCAAATCCTAAGAGAAACACTACAGCTGAAAACATTTGTCCTTGACTGGAACATCTCCCAAATCAAAGAAATGCCATTTCCATAGAGACATGATGCCCAGGGATCTCTCCAGCAGAAAATCAAGCATTGCAGGCACTGGCAGGAGCGGTGACTGCCTGCCTGGAGTGGGCAGAAACCACCAGCAGCTCATGCTTCAGCTCCTGCCCTGCCCAGGAGGGGAAGCCACAAGAGATGGTTGTGCTGATCTTTCCCATCACTAATGCTGCTGAGGGTGTGGTGGCAAACAGCCCTAGAAAAGTATAGGCACAGCACGGTACTGAGGGGAAAATGCAGATTAATTAGATCACAGACAAAAAAAAAAAATAGAATGGTGAGCTATTTATTCAGGGTCAGCATTTTTGAGGGAAGGAAAACAAAACAGTTTTGCTTATGGTTCAGAAGAGCACAATATAAAACATATTTGAGGTTTGCGGCTAAATATCTTCTAAATTCACAATAGAATTTTTACAGAGGTCAAATAAATTTTTTAGAGATTAAAAGAAAACACAGGCTTAAACATTGCAGAAAAAAATATCCTTTCAACTAGTTACAGTAACAAGTGCTGGGCTGGCAATATCCTCCAGCCAACTCTTTTTGTCAGAATTGATCAAAAAAAGCATTTGAGATGGCCCCTCTGCAGCTTTACAAAACCTTCAACAGAAGCTGCCTTTTGTGAACTGCATAACCCATAGGGCAGCACAGCTGCCTTCCATATAAGTCACAGACTGAGACGTGGACATCACAAGAGAGAAAGCTCCAAATGCCTCAAAAGCAATATAGCAAAAATAAAGGTCCTTTAAGTACATGGACAAGCAGTGGAAATGCTGTCTAAGACATGCAGTAAAATAAAAGAAATGCAGAAATAAAGCACATCTTCCTGTGCACTTTCAGATGCGGACTTTTACCATCAGCCATAAAGTTTTGGTTGGGTTTACTGGATGTAGCCAAGATTGTTCAGATGGATTTCTAAGTGTGCCATGATATAGCCAAGGCCTTCAGAGTGTTTTATTTACTAATTAAATGGACGCTGGTAGGCTGAGTGCCAGTCTGTGCCATTACACAATTACATTAAGAGATCTGGATGATATAGAACTTTCATCACCCATTTGGGGTCTTAACAGGCTATTTCGCTTTCTTTACTAGTATTGGCTTATTATAGTAGGTGCTGTCATTAGCATTCAGTCAGCCAGAGCTGAATTTGCAGCCAGTTCGATGCAAGCATGTGCTGTTGTGTATTAATTAGGAAGTGCTGAGTGTACTGTGTGACCCGCTTTCCTCAGCTCTGCAATTAGCAGCTTCACAAAAGCATCTTCTGAGGACCCAAACACAAGTTAATCTTCTGGGGGGAAATGGTAGAAGAAACAATCAGCAAAACATTTCAAATGGGATTTGAGATAACGCTGCCTAAATCTGAAAGGTCTCACATCTGTGCAGTTGCTTTTAGGACTTTGGCAAAGTACCATGTCTTTATTTCTGGAATAAAAACTCCAGTGGAGTACATTGCCCTTCATGTTTGCATCTTTCTTTTTACATTTTGGAAGCCGCAAACTCTGACCCAGCATGCCTGCATGCCTTATTATAGCATGACATCACCCTCCTGCCTATAATTTGGAAGAGAAAGCTTGTTATTCCCAATCAGATACCCACTGCACACAAAATTTGCTCCATCAGTTGTTCAAAGACCTACCGAGAGCCAACTGTCTGAAGTTTCTCCAAAAGAAACTGTTTTCCCACTGTGTTTATGCGGTATTCAAAATGCATTTGCCACTCTGGTTAGAGTTGGAGACAAAATGACTTCCAGGGATGTGCTTATTTCCCACCTCACTAAAGGACACACTCGGTTTGCCATCCATTATCCTCGTGCACTCAGTGTCTCCTGTGGCTGATGCCAACCCAGCTCACTGGAGACTGCAGCTCAGGGACTGCATCTACACTTAGTCTGGTTGGAATTTAACCTATAAACAACTACATCTCTCCAAACAAGCTGTTCTATGAAATTGGCTTTTACAAGTAATTTTCTGTCAGTGGGGAGGGAAGATGGCAAGGATCAGCTCAGGTAAGCATCACCATTTGCAGTCTGTCCAAATGAGATCAAATATTTTGAAGTTCTCCTCTTGTTGAAGTCTCTATCAGCTCTTGAAATTTCTGGCAGTTGCTTAAGGCCTTCTGGCGTGCTCTCTCCTCCAGCTGCATGCACACAATATCCTTGGGGGTTCACGGCAGTTGCTTCTTTCTAGTACACTCACAGCCCTACTATCTTTTATCCAGTGAGAAAAGCTATGTGATGAACTTCTCTCTCAGTTTCAGCTGACATCATTGAGCAATGATTGAACATAAAACCAATGCTTAAATCCAAAAGTTAAATAATCTAGCTCAGGATTTCTGTAACAGTTTGGTACAAATTAGGTTGGCTCCCAAATTTACAATGGCTGGCTCAATTCCTAGATTTTACAGACACCTGTTAGCAGCCATTAACCACATCTTTGGATTTTACTTCTAATACAGTGGCATTATTCCAAAAAAATTTCTCCAGCAGGTAACACAGATGGGCAATCACCACCTACCAACCAGATCAGTGTGAATACTGTGTGTGATAACAGCTAGTATGAGGATTTGCTGTGTTTATCTGACATGATATTCTAGCTGATGTATCAATTCAGTTAATCTGACACTTGGCTAACGTTTCCTGCACAGGAGCTGTTTACAGCTCAAATGGCAGAAAACCCTGTCCAGGCTCAAGTGGCAAGTGAATGTCATAGAATTATAGAACATTCTGGGTTGGACTTTGAAAGGTCATACAAGTCCAATCCCATGCCAGGAGAGGGGGTCACCCAGAGATAGTAGAAGTAACACAATATTCCTCAAATTTATGCAGAGAATTCACATGTCTCACTCTCTCCTGCTTTCTGAAGAGTAGCTTCAGTCAGTCCCCATGACTCCAGCCATGAAAGTGGCACAAGCATGGGCAGAGCTAGAACCAGCACTCTGCTTCTCAGCCCCAGCAGAATTAAACAGAAGACTTAAAAAATCAACTGTCTTGGGATTAGACAGCAAATGGAGCGGCCTTGGTGAACAGCCACAGAGTGAAATCTAGTTCCCCTGTTCCTTGAGAAGATCTTATTGATGTCTAATGATATACAGGAACACACAAACTGGTTGTCCACATGTCTAAAACTCTTTTTCAATCTCAAACTGCTTAAGAGATGTTCAGTAACACTCCCTCCCCTCCTCTGACATTGGCTGGATGCCCCTTTTGCATCTTTTTACGAAAAGATACCTTTTGGTAACTGGCAGCTGGGGAGTAGTGGGTCAGAGAACTATGGAATCATAGAATGTTAAGGGTTTGGAATGGACCTTAAAGATCACCTAGTCCCAGCCATATGGCCCCCTCCCAGCATGGAATCCTGATTTGAATTACTCCAGTCACCGTGTGATATTCCTTTCTCTAGAAAGCCTTTAAACTTTTGCCATACAGAGGACAGAAAGATGAATTATCAGCCTTGTTATTACTTCAAGGCATAGCTCCCAAGAAAAGCAACAGGAAAAAATCCTGACATTCCTTTCCCCCTTCCTACCCACCCTGGTAATGACCATCAACATCTTACTGAACCTAATGAAAACAATAAGTTTTATTAATTATGACTCTCAAAGTTGTGTTGTCAATAGTTACAGGAACTTTTCATGATATTTAGAACTGTGCCTAAGAGGGACTTTTGCAAATCAAGACATTGATAACTCTGTAGTCTCTTACATAGTCCAAAAACCAGATGATGACCAAATAATAAATTGTCTAGATCAGAAGAAGACTGTGGCTGGGGAACAGGGCACCTACAAGCACTGTATCATGTCTGGCCAGGAGACTATGTTGGTCTTGGGGTACTTGATAATCTGAGCCCCTTTCTGTGAGCAGCCTCAACTGGTGCCACCAGGTCTTCAGCAAAGGTGCAGGATGCTTTTCTGTTCTCTTGCATTTGCTTTGATTTTCTTTTGTAATAATATTCATTCCCTCCCCGGCAAATGTTCATAGATCCATTCAATGGCAATTTGTTAGTAACCTGCATTTCCATAAACTGCAGCAAACATCCTCACAAAGACAGCAAATAAGAAAGATACCAGATGCTCAAAGATGTCTCTTTGAACCTGAACAATTATTATTATTAGTGCCATACACGGACTTCTTCAACATGTTTTATCCATACTTCCCCTTCTCTGGGTTCTCTTATTACCCCTCTCTTCTTAATACATTTCCCTTTCCCTTTTGAGAAATACTTTATTAGCTTAACTTTTAGAGATTTAGGTCACCCACAGTTATTGCAGACCAGGAATTTTTGATGTTGAGTCCTACACTTTAATGATGCTTTATAAGAATAAAGCTAAAATAAATCTACTAAACCTTCTGTCCAGCTCACCACTACCACAACAGTGTTCCCACTAATAAATTGAATAATGGTTCTCCTTATCCAATGAAGAACTGCTCCACAGAGACTCAAAAAGGCATCTAAATGTAGTATTTAAAATTCATGTACAAATAGTTCATTATTACATAATATATATCCTGAAAATTGTAGGATTTACCAACCAGTAACCAGCCGAGATATCAACAAATCTGGAAACTGCATTTCCTGGTTTGGGCGACAACGGTTTTAAAAGCAGGCCTTTTCCCAGGATGAAAAATCTGTCTAGTAGTTAGATTTAAATTTTTTGAAGCAATGTACCTGAATACAAAAAAAAAAGCTTTAATTCCCCACTGGTAACTGAACTCAAGCTACCAGAAATAAGACTATCAGTGTAGTAAAGCAAGCACATGTGCTGGCTGAAGGGCACAGTTCCAAGGATGTTAGCAGCTGATATTCAAATGGAATGATCTTTACTTCCATGGCAACCACAATTTTTCTCTTTTGAAGCAAGGAAGTTATCGTCCTGAATGTTCTGCTCATGAAAAGATTCTTCTGAACTCATCCAAGGGCCAGCAAGCCAACAGAAAGATTCTTCCATTGAGTAATTGCTTTTCTTATGTCTAGGGTTTTTCAAATATGCATTGATTTGTTTATGAAAGATGGTTCTCACAGCTTTGTGGGCATAATTTCCAGTCTGCAACCTATAAGAAACAACAAATTAAAAGGAAGCCTCTTCATCACTCACCATTCTTATATTTTAAACAAACATTTGCCTGTGCATTTGCCTGGTTAAAATACTATTCTTCAGAGTATGGGGATGCCCCGTTTTGCAGCATAACTTGATTCAGTGACAACAGCTGACAGTGACCAAAAATTAAATGTTCCAGGATGAAGGCATTTACCTCAATGATCTTCTGTTTAAAATGACAAGAAACATTTTGTGTCACCACTCTTGTTCTTCCTCCCTCATCCGGCTGCTAATTTTGGCTTCCCAGCAGGCCTTCAACAGAGAAATCAAAAACCAGGAGGTAGTTCCTCAGCCACTGGATGTTGTTAAGAGCTCTGCTAAAGTCACTGAAGCTGTGAAAATTTACACCAGCTAAAGAGCTGCCTGCAGGGCTCAAAATGCAGTCAGTTGTTGTCCCTCCTTTCCCTTCGCCATGCAAACAGAATTTTATTTAACTTGTACCGTAACTCACTCAATACTACTGGGAAGATGAGAGAACATAAAGGGAGTTCCCAAGATTAAAAGTTTGGAATCTGAGGTTTGGATAGAAACCCGCAAAACTGTGAGCAATCAGAATGCACCACATGGTATTGATGATGGAAAACCCCAGTGAATAAACATGCCAGTAACAGCAAAGCCTGTCTCTGAAAAACATATTATTGTAGGTTTTCTTTTCTCTCTTTTTTTTTTTTTTTTAATAAGAATTTCATTGTTGCTTTTTCTTAATAAACATTTTCTTAGTCTTCTGGTTTTGGCTTTTTCTCTTCTCTTCTCTCCTTTCTATAAATTTCTCCCCTCCCTCTATAGCCTCATATGTTCAAAGCGTAGATGGAACATTAGCAACCAGGCCAAGTACAACTGGAAAATCATGCAGGCACACAGAACAGGCTATGGGATTGATGGGATGAGTGTCTCATGTTTTATCTTGTGGATCACCTGGTCAGCACTGGAGAAATGGAGCTGATACGCTATACCAGAAGTTCCTCTCACATCAGGACAGGTTACAAAGTCTCCAACCAGTGTAGCAAGTTACCTGTGGGCAGAGCAGCCACGCTGCCTGTGCTGCTCCAGTGTGGGTCCTGTGGGAATTACGGGGCAGAGACAGCACTGTGCAAACACAGCTCTCTCTGCAGCATAGTGCCAACCCAAACCAGCTGCTGGCTTGTCAGCAGTGGGACTCAGAGTAATTCCCAAACCCCTGGAAATGTTCTCACTGCGTCCTGGGGTGAAATAATGGCAAGCTGTACCTGACTAGGCAGGAAGAAAGGCAGGAAGGAAGAGGAAGGAAGGAAGGAAGGCAGGCAGGCAGGCAGGCAGGCAGGCAGGCAGGCAGGCAGGAAGGAAGGAAGGAAGGAAGGCAGGAAGGAAGGAAGGAAGGAAGGAAGGCAGGAAGGAAGGAAGGAAGCAAGCAAGCAAGCAAGCAAGCAAGCAAGCCCAGGTTTACATGGGTGACACTTTGCAATCTAATGTCATAGCTACTCTGGGTTGTCAGAGACCGGGACCTTTGGGTGTACCACCAAAGGAATCCTCCCTGTGTGGCAGCCATGAGGAGTCCTTCCTCCTATACAGATTTTATGCACCATAAAACCGAGTGAGCAGAAATGACAGGATTTATATTTCACCTGCCTAAAAGTTTGGCCTAGGTTCTTTCCGTAGTCAAAAGAAACATGCAACTCCCCAGCAGAGTTCATCTCACCTATTTCAGGATGGGCTGGCTCACTCTTCAGAGGTACTGGTCTTTCTCCACTGTCCCTAGAGGACATCTTACATACTTTTAGACAGCTAAGAAAAATGAAATTATTTCCACCCAGGTGTCAAAACTGGCTCCTTTTGTTCTTGAAATTTGACTAATACGATTAATCAGAATGAACTGACTCATGATAATATTGAAAAAAAGGGATTAATAGGAGTGAAGATAATAGAATCCAAGTTCTCTCTGATGTAAAGGAATGAAATTTATGGTTGCTATCTGTACTGTCATTAGCAGAACATTATATTTCTATAAAGAAAGCTTTGTATTCCAGTTCACAAGGTATAGAAAATGTGTCAATTGTGCCCAAAATGCCAGCCTAGTAATTTCCAGTCTGGTAGTTTTGACAGTCTTAGTGAACGGGCTCAGTAAAAAACAAGGACTGGAATGCAGAGATAGCTCTATTAGGTGGACTGACAGGCTCTTTGCGAAGGGCTGCGTAGGACCTGCCCTAAATATTCTCAGCCATTCTGTACTAGCACTTCTCACTTTCTTAAGCATGAAATTGACTTACATATTCTAAAGAAGAAAAAAGGGGGGGGGCTTGGAGGGCAAAGAAGAAATTGCCATTTTTAGTGTACAAGCATATTTACATAATCAGGGCAAAAACCTGCATTTTAAAAATGCCCTAAATACATATTTACATGAGAGAATGCAATGATTCCAAAGAGGCTGATAAAATGCATTTTAAGTATAGCTAACTACATATTTACACAACCAAGACAATAATCCCCATTAAGGATTTATTATTTTTTTCACATTGCCACATTAGAAAATGGAACAGTTATTAATCCATACAACTCCACATTAACTCCTAGATACTGCATGTCCTCAGGGCATTGCAGTACCAGCAAGCGTACACTGAAGCCTAGAAAATTCCTTATGAGGAAAGGAGAGGTTCCCTCTCTCTCTGGGTTTTGCTCAATTATCAGTCATCTTCCAAGAGACCTCCCAGAACTGCAGTGTCTCTGCTGCAAGTGGAATCCTGCTTGAGTCACTGCTGAGCTGCACCAAGGATGGGAGTAAACACTTCTTAAAAGCCATGATTCAGAACCATATTTCTGAATGAATTGTGCACACAGCTGCTCGTCATGGGCATTTCTGAGCGCAAATGCACTTGAGGCAGGAAATTCCCTTTTTCCTTAGGGCAGGAAAACCTGGTCTCCTGGGAGGCTACAACAAACAGCCTGCAGGAATGTAGTGCTTTGGGCACGACATGGCAGGGGTATACATGGAGAGAACAAGAAAGAATCTCTGCTTTCACCGCCAAATACCTCTCCTAAACAATTTTACGTAGTGAATAGATTACTAACATGAATATGAAGCTTGTGTTGCCTCCTCCATTCCCTTTGAATTTTTCCCATCAGAAAATGCCACCTCATTAATAAGTTGAACAGCATTTTTTATATATTCCACCCATCCCCCCTTTATTCTAGCTTAAATTTCAGTGACAATGAGTTTCAGGAAATAAGACATACTAGATTTTGTTTTCAGGTATATCTACGATCAATACAACAACTTCAGTTTATCTGTGGGCACAATGTTTTGGGTTTTTTTAAATAGGCTAAAAATAATGAATTGTGAAACATTTTAAAAATTAATGCATGCTCCACTTTAAGCAGCTGTCAAATTCATCTGCTCCTCCTCCCCACAGGAAAACACCTTTTCCCCCAATATCAAAACCCTAAAGACAATTAAATACAGAGCTTTTACTAGTGCAGAAAGACCATCCTCAAAAGTACTGTCTGTCTTTCATATTTTTTCTGCATTACCTCACTTGCCCACCCCTCCTAGCCCTGTCCCATCCCCAGCAGTGCACCTGCCATCTGGTACATGTGCTCCATCCTGCACCTTACCTGCTCTCAAAAGGGAAAGCTGAGCAATGCAGTGAAGTGGTTTAGTAGGGTTTTGTTTTGGGGGATTATCCACGTTTTCAGATTTTCAGTCTCCACACAAAGCAGACATCCCAGGGAAGCCCTTAGATTACGTTACACCTGGGCAGAGCTGGGATGGGCAGGTGGAGGATTTACTGGCATGTGGGAACCAGCCCAGACAACTAGTTATGACACTATTCTTGGGAACAGTCAACAACTTTGTCATGTACATGATGTTTTTACAGCACCTTTGCTTGCAGGTTGAACTTCCTTAAGAACTTATTTTGCCTTAACTGACTTTTGCTGCTGTTGTTCTTAGACTCTGTGCTCTCACCTCACTGGTGAACTTCCAGAAAAAAATTTCCTTCTCTGCCATGTGTTCATCTTGTTCTAATTCCCTTTATACTTCTTCCCACATTCTGCTAATATATGAGGTCCAGCTCAGCATGCCCCATCTCCACTGATACGAGCCTTAACCAGCTGAGAATCCAGTAGCAAAGAAAGTCCAGACATGGAAGAAGTGATCATTTCAAGGGAATTGCGTCTTCAGCAGCTGCAGCCACTGACAGGGTACAGGGGGATACCAGAGACACAGTACAAGTTCACATGCCCTACCTGAAAGCAGTACCACATGATAATAAATAGCATTACAGGCCACTGGACCATGAAAAAGAGAACACTGCTGACAGATTTGAAATTATTTTACCTACTTCTCAAAAGAAGTATGGAAAAATAAGGAGTCTGACTGTTAGCATATCTATGCTGCCTGTTAGGCATTTCATAAACAGTTGTGTTAATTTCTTACTCAAACTGACACACAAAAACACATGCATGCACACACACCACCTGAAGAAAGCTCCAAGCAGTGGCAATCCCTGACCTTTGCTTGCAGACACAAAAGCTGTTGCCCAGCCCTCTTCCATACATTTCTCTCTGCTACAGAGCCACTGGCCCGAGTACAACCCATGCACAGACGTCAGAACGGAGACAGCACAGAAAATATCAAGGCTCAGAAGGGTCATCAAGGGAAGAGATTGATCAAGGAGAAAGTCTGGCAGCCAACACAAGTGGGCTGAGAAAGCTGTTGTGCTTTGAATAGTATAAGTTCCTTGGGCCATAAAGCTGACAGTGGAGCTGCACACTTGCATTCCAACCTGACACATTTATTGGAGAAGTAGAAAGCTAATGTTGGCCTATTAACAATTGCTGTCTGCTGTAAATCACTGCAAGACCTCCCTTGAAGCATATTGCCTTCCATTTATCTCACTGGCATCAAGGAACCCTTTGCCCTCTTCAACTCATTCTTTGGCTATTAAATCAAAACATTGCCTTTCGGGGAGAGGACTGGTTCACAAAAGCCGGAGAAGAAAAGAGACCATTCTGATATGAGGTGCAAAACATCACTGGAGAATACACATGATTTGATCCAAACTTGCAGTAAGTTTGTTGCAAAGATTTGCCTTAATTTTATTTCCCCTCTCTGGAAAAAAAAAAAAATCAGTGCTCTTAAGCTTGGTCAGTGTTCTGGGAGAGAAACTGCTACAGAAACCAGCATCTCTTCACGATATGACACATAAACAGATTTTGCTACTCTTTGAAATGAATGGAGATTAGGAGTTTAGTATCAGTTTCCTATGAGCTTCTTGGATACAATTTTTCCAGCAGAGTTAATATAAGACTGGAATGACAGAATTTAATGCTGTAATTATAATTTTCTGACTTATGCTGAAAAATTGCAAGGCTGAGCTTATTTTTTTAAACTCAAAAGCATCCTCTATAATTCCTTTACTATTATTCCTTTACTAATTCCTTTACAACTGATAAATAATGGGAAATAAAAAAAAAAGTAATGGGAAATAGGAAATGTGGAGCTGAGATATTTCCATGAATTTTCTCATTATCTGGACTTCACGGATTTGGTCAGATACATTCCCAGATAAAATCATTCCTTCTGTGGTCAGTGTTCTTTCTTACTGTCAAGGAGCAAACATGTACTGCTTAGTCACACAGTAGGAAAGAGCAATAAGCAGAAAAAGCAGCAGTGAAGTTTGTGTGGGAGAGTCCTGTGTTCCCAGTTCCTACCACAGAGATGGCCCCATGCGAGAGCTCCCACTGCCCACTCTGTCACACAGGAGTGGCCCAGGTTTGTGTGGGAAAGGAGGTGAGGTCCTGGCAGTGCCAAGCAGGTGGGAATCCTGTTCTGCAGACACCGTGGGGGTGTGAGCTATCACACCCTCATCCATGTGAGAGAGGACAAAGCTCCACAGCTCACACAAACACGAGAAGGCATGAGCAAGAGTTGTGGTGCATGTGTATGGTCTGAGGGCCCAGAGTCAGGCGTGCACTCAAGCATCTGGGCCAAGGATCTGTGCCAAGGTCCTGGGGCAGGACAGAAGGAGGTGGAGCAGCCACCCAAGAGCAGCATGTGCTGGTGCCAGGGAGGGGATTGGGTACCCACAGATGTCATCTTGATTTATTCACAGACTTCAAATATAAACCAGATATTTCTATATTCTGTTATTAATGTTAACCACAAAACTATAAAGGTTTTGAGCAGCCAGTAAAGATAGCACTGTGAAATCCAGGAGGGCCAAGCCACTAAGGAAAAGTCAAGCTGTAGAAAAAGTTAATAAATTCTGGAGGAATGTTTCAGGCTTACTCTGTTTCCAAGGGACCCAGAGATCCCTCCGTGCATAGCTCATGGGTCTGGCCAAAGGGGGCTTGGACAGACTTCAAGGGAAACCTGCAGTTATCTCTGTCTCCACCGCCAGAAATTTAATGGTGCCGAGCAGCAAAGCACCACTGTCGATTGACAGAGGGGTGGAAAAACAGATCAGATGCATGCCTGCCTCCTGGAAAAGGCCCTGCAGTCCAGGAGAGCCTCCCATCATTTTGATAAAGCAAACCTTTTGAAAAAACAGTTTCAAATCTTTTTTATCCCAAGTGGACAGAAAATGACCTGGGCTCCCTCACCCTGTCATGCCATGGTGCTACAGTTTTTCCTGTAAAATTCAGACCTTCTCACAGAACCAATTTAAAAGAAAACAAAGAAGAATGCTGTTTCTGCACCTTGAAATGATTTAGGAAACTGAGAACTTAAAAGGAACAAGTTGATACAGTCGTGTTCTGCTGTGTCAGCAATATTGGCCCTGTAAGTACACTTTTATTTCAATGGACCAAGTAAGTCTGAAATCTAATGTGATGGTTGCCTGCGCCATCATTGATCATGTGGGGCCCTGCTTGCCTCCTACTCTTCCCAAGGCAGCAGTTTCCAACTTCACTTACATGAGGAAAGCATCACATTGTACTGACAGGGAGGGGAAAGGGAAGAAGAAATGAAGAGACCTAGCCACAGCTGGCCAGAGCCAGGGCAGGTCTGTATCTTGCTGCTCACACTCAGGCCCTGGTTAGTCTTTCTATGAACATGCTTTAATGCTATGCACAGTAAGCCTTGTTTTTAAGACTAATACTGGCATGTGCCAATGGATCTGTATGTCTGAAAAATGAATTAATTGATTTAGGAGGACATGGACATAGCACAGAACTTCAGAAACAACATTGACAAAAACCTAAACAAACAAACAAACAAACAAAAAACCCAAACACTTAATCTTAGCAAATGAAAATCAAGATGTAAGGAGGTGTCTGTGCTTTTGATATACCAAAAAGAGGAAAAGGCCATGATTAAAAAAGAGAAAGTTATAAATAATTTTCCTTTTATTCATGCAATACAGCTAGATAAAAAGTACTTTTAAAAAGGTCTTTCAAATTCCTTACAATGTGCACAGCTAAAAGCTTTATTTTATACCTTTCTGGTTTTAGATAAAAGTTGTTCTGTTGATCAGAAAAATTATGCTTATAAGCATAAAAGGAATTGGTTACCTATAGATACAAAAATCGGTGATGCTGAAGGTACAGTTACAATCTGCTGCTTAGATTGGTTTTATCTGTGCAGTTTATTTGTCTGTAAAATGTATATACTTTTTCTTTTATTAGCAGCTCTTGATTGCCTATGCAGTTAATACTTTTACAAGCAGAAAAGCTTTCAGCTTGTGAGAAAAAACAAAAGAAAAAAATAGGGACTACAAAAACTGTATGAGGCTACAACTTATAGCTAAAAAAACTTCAGAAAAACTATTATAAAACCTTTGGTTAAACAGTAACTTTACTCTTGGTACCAATGGGAAATGGTGTTTCATGCTATGATTTGTGCTGTGCTGTACTGAAAATCCATTGATATCAGTTGTTGCCAGAAATGGGGAAGCAGACAATGTGCACTACTCACTGTCACAGTTCTCATATCCCTAGAAGATTTTATTCCACTGGTATGAAAATGGAATGTTCTTACACACTCTCTATCCAGAAGGACTGCATTTTAATTACCCCTTAGGTGTCTGACTGGAAGTTGGCTGTCTCAGTAGTTTTGCTTTCTTTCTTAACATTGCCTTATTGCTTAAGGCTGTACAGATCCCTTTGTGATAACTGCAAGCAACCAAAGAATAGAAACATCTCTTGGAAAAGTAAAAACAAATCAAGATTTGGGTTCAGGATGGCTTAGCAGAGTGAATTGTTATTCATAGTCTTCATATTCTTGCTGAGGCTTCACTTTAGTGAATTCTCAACATTTTTCTGTTGCTCTTTGATTAGTAAAACTCGCTCTAGGTTTCTACGGCACTGTTGAAGTACATGTACTTTCAGTATCCCTGCTCAGCACTGTTACAGCATGTGGAGAAGAAATGATGAATGAGTACAGTAGAAGAAAGAAGGGGCAGTACAGAGACACCAACTTCCCTGGCTTCTAAAGGGAAGTTACCTCTCACAATGAGATTGTCAAAGAACTGATCACACAGGTTTATTCTGATTTCTGCGTCAAACCAGAGTCTCAATTGCTCCTCAAGTAGCAAGAACGTAGCAGAAAAAATGAGAAGGTAGTGAGATAGGACCACCTGCCCTGGAGTCACCTTTGACTTGGCTTTCACACAGCGTGAGCTACAAGAGCACTTTCTCCTTTTACATCAAATTGGTTCCCAAAAAGAAAATATGACTTTCCAATAGGTCTAAATAATTCATATACTTGAGCAATTCTGGCCTTGTATGATGGTGAGGAGAACAGCAAGCAGTGTGCAGCAACCAGGATCAGAGTTTGCCGTGGTAATCGTAGGGGCATGTGAAAGATCTAACCTCCTTCACTTGCTGAGATTGTAACCTTCATTTTGCAAAAAATATATTCCTATTTGCCACTTCTATAATGGAAATATTCACAAATGAGCCAAAGAACAGGTGTCTGCCTCCATCTGGAGGAAGCCTGCAAGAAAGTGTTTCACCAGGTGCAAGCAGTTCCTGTTCATATTAACCTCAACCACACCTAATGTCTGGGGTCAGGAAAGGACCTGGGGCATCAATGTTCCATGTGAGGCACAGGGAGAATTCTCCATGCTTTAATCCATGACTTGTGATAGCAATTTAGGTGTGGCTTCTCCAGCTTTGCTTACAGGCATGAATACAAGGGGGCAGTGTGTGCTACCATAGCCATGGCTGTCACACCAAAAATCAGAAGACTTTAGTTTCTGTGTTGTCCATTTGTAATTTCTATTAACACAATATTCACTTCAAAATTAATTTGAAAATGAACAGCCCAGGCAGTGCTAACTTTGGTACATTTCAGTTATTAGAGAAGACAGAGGAAACAACAGTGTGCTGTGCACAAATGGAGGTCCCACAGGATCCCAAAACAGGATCCCACAGTGTCTTTTAAAGTAAATTGTTAAATTAGGACTATACAAGTCATTACAGAGCTGTCAGACAATACTGTTCCCAGTTTTCAACATACTCTCTATCTTCTGCACACAAGTATGTACACAAATACTCCCACAGATTCAACAGAGCTCCTGAATACACCTCTGCCAATTCCTTGCCTGCATATGTATGACTTCCACTAAAACTGGCACAAGTTCAGTGAGAAAAAGAATGTATTTCTCTCTGAGCCATAATGCATGAGGCAGTGCTTTCTACCATTGCCATTTGTTGTTTATAAAAATTTCAGTTTATGCAAAACATTTAGTAATACTGAGAAATGAAAGGGGAGAGAACACCAGGAACAAATATATTTGTCCATGACCTTTTGGAAAAGTACCATATAGAATAAAGAACACCATCATTCTCCATACTTGAACTTAAATTAATCCATCAGTCATCTAAAATAACAGGCTTTAATTAGTTAATACTGTGAGGAATTAAATTATCATAAGCTTACGCTAGAAAATTACTTAAACACAACCACAAAATACAGATGGGTGAAAAAAGGCTGAAGTACAGGAAAGCCAGACTTCTTGCAAGAAACTCCCTCCCCATTCAGCAGCCTCCCACCAACTTCAAGGCCTGATTTCTCTCCTGGACTGTCCACCAGATTTTCCTCTTGATTCACTGTTCAAGATCAGAAGAATTTTCAGTATCTCAATTTCTGCCAAAAAGGGAAATCAATCACCAAATTCAGGCTACTGTTCAATCTGCTATGTCCTTTTTCAGCACAAGGCACTGTGGCTCTTTCTTAAAGCAAGAGTCATCCAAGGTATTTTTTAGCCTCTTAGAAGGATGCAAAATGCCTTTCAATATATTTTGTTGGAGAAAAGCTTGTCTTACTGATAAGATGCTGCATGAAAATACCTGTGACCTGAACTGAGTCCCTTTGTCCCCCATCCTATGAGGATCCCTATTAACCACTAAGGCAAATACAATTTTCTCCCAATCTAGAGGGATAATGTAATTTCATACTCTGGAAAAAAAAAAATCAAGCGATTATGGCATGCACCACCAAAAGACACTGTAACATGAAATCCTGCCTTGATATAAAGTCATAAAATAATTTTTAAACCATTGTCATCTTTCCCCTAAAGGACAAAGTCCATATGGATAAAATAGTGCTCTATTTCTGTGGGAAGCAGAATGACAAAGGAGATGTAGATGAGGAAAATGACATCTGTACCCTGAACCATCTCTTGCCAAAACTTGGTCTTGTTCCCCACTCCATCAAGGTGGAGGCAACAAGGAGTGGGACAAAACAGAGTAAAGGATCCATGCAAGGGGCAGCAGCAGCAGGCAAGAACTTAGACAATACACAGGAAAAACAAACCTGGCACATTCTGGACAATCACTGGGTTTTGTTCTTACAATAGTTTCTTGAGGAGGTGAGATAATATAGTATTTCTCATCTTTAAAAGAGATTTCAGGCTGATGGGCAGTTAAGTGAAACTGTTGGAAATGGCATGGAGCCCAAACTAAAAGCATGAGGAGGTGTCAGTTGAAGAGGTCTGCTCTGGATTTGTGCAGCCCAGCTGCACAAGATAAGGAAAACCAAGAACACGTTTTCTCTGACCAGAGAGACCTTGTACATTTCATTTCCCAGTATCATGCCAGAAACAATTTTTCATCCTCCCTCAGGTTTCCACAAGTGTCCCCTCAAGCAGAGCAGTGGGGGGACCTGACGAGTTGTAGCCAAAGTGATGGGGGTGACTCGGGCAGGGTGTGTTCAGAGCACACCAAATCCCATCAAAATACACTGGCCTGCTGCAGAGGGGACCCTCAGTCTCTAAAAGAAATGACAGCCACTGACATCTGCTGCCACCCCCACACATTTGAAGAAACATTCAGCAATTGACTGAAGACCCAGTTTTGTGAGATGGGCTTATATATTCAAATTTGTCTGACCCAACACTGGCCATCTACCTCCTGGGCTGAGTTGAGAAACACAGTCACATGGGTACTCTCCTTCCTGCAGAAAGCAGCTGATGTCTTAAGCCAAGGGTGGCTGCTCTGCTCATTTGGGACCTTGTGTGAGGTGGGAAGAATAGAGGTCTTGGTGACATGTCTCTTTGTTTAGCCGCACCTTTTGAAGCTCAGAGGACTGGAAAATCCTGGAAGGGGAATATGCAACTCTGTACCCCCCTAACATGAATGCCCAAGGTGCAAAAAGGCTACAATAAATCTCTGAATTTTTGTCCATTGGTTTGATGTTCTTGGCTATGGTGTTCATTTCTTAGAAAATTCCTCCATCTTTCTGTTGGCAGATCAGTTCTACACTTCTCACACATGTGCTGCTTTAGCAAATGATTAACTTAATTTTCCCCCCCCAAAGCAGTAAAATGGTATACAATGAACATTTCTGATTTTTCTAAGCAGTAAAATGTCTTTTCTTCAACCTGTTTAATAGGTTAAATAGTCATTTTATATTAAAGAAACATGAAGTATGCCTTCCTTCCCAAAATCTCTCCCTCTTTTTTAATCTGATGTTTGAACAGTTTCAAGACCAGGAAAGTGGTTATTTTTGGCATAATATTTAGAAAGACAATCTTGCAATAGTACTCTCTACCAAGTAAGTGCTCAAATGAACAGAGCTTATAAATGATTAATGTAACAGCAGTGAGATAACCCTGACAAGTACATCTGGTGTTTGTAAACGGAAGATTATTTCTTCTAAAGTTTTAATTGGGCCATGTTAATTGGATGCTTTTGTTCAGCAGGCATTTTTCCTATCACAAAGTTAAGCCAGGTTTTGTTCAGTAAAATGGTAAACATGCAATTAATCACAGAAAAACATGGACCCCTCCTTATGCTTGGAACACACAGGCCTTGAAAGTAATTTTCACAGGATTTTGCTCCCTAAAATCAAGTGAACTCATATGGCTGAGGTCTTGCATAATATTCTGAACACTGTCTGTTGTCTCTGAAATTACCGTGGGCTTGCACAGCACTGGCAAACCTGTGAAGAAACCTTCTTGGTAGAAATACCCTGTGACTTCAGCAGGAATGCTTCCATGAGAAATGGCTGACAAGAACAGGATGGTGACAGCCTCAGGCTTCCCATGCCCTCGAAGCAGAATAAATCTTTCCTGTGTAAAGGAAGGCAACAGCTCTGCTTCTGTGCCAAGGGCCTCTCAGAAATGGCCCTTGCCAGTGTTTGTGAGGAGTCTCTTATAGCCCTGTGACCAAAGCCAGTAAGGTGTTAACACAGAGAGGGCATGACAAAATGCACTACCACGTCCCCTGGATTATTTATAGTAAGATTGGAAACCTTTGAAAAAATACTGCCAGAAAGGCTACACAAGCCCTTTCTGCTTGGCAGCTGGGTTAGTTAATGACACAGGGACTGCAGGAAGGGACTGGATAAATGCCATCCCTTCCCTTCCCTTCCCTTCCCTTCCCTTCCCTTCCCTTCCCTTCC
>VXBQ01001252.1:297701-325922 GCA_013400175.1 Phainopepla nitens | reverse complement strand
CCTTCCCTTCCCTTCCACCATCCCTCCCTCTCTTCCTCTCTTCTTTTCTTCCCACCCCTCCCTCTGTCTTTCCAAAATTAGGTAATTTACACAAAAATGTGTAAAAGATGCATCCACAGGCCATCACTGTAGAACCCCTCACCAATCCTCACCTATGGAGGTTTTCTGGAGCTCCGTACAAGTTTCTTTCACATTGAGAACACAGTGTTGTGAAAGAAGATGAGAAAACCATAAAATCAATCTTATTTATGGGAATATCTTCAACTTTTGGTTTAGAATAGGAAGAGATTTTAATCTATAGCTATGATGGTGCTATAGATTTATAGTTTTATAGATTTATATGCATATAAAATATGCATATGTGGTACTGAGGTACAGACACACACTCAGCACAGACCAGAGCACTGTCATTTTCTGGTTAACTGAAATTATGACTGTACACAAGCATCTAGAGCATTGTGTTGGCATGATGATGCTTTTACATGAGTCTACACAGCTATATGAAGAATAGCTATACAATGCCTGTTCTCATTACATGGTAGCTGTAAAGTTCATTTGCACTGAATTAATTAAGTTGTTCCTGTTACAGATTAATGCCAGCATGAGTTATGATTGATTAAAAGTAGTTCCAGACATGATCTCCTTGAACATGTGTCAGAGGTCTGCAGCTGAGTGCCCATGTAAATTAGAATAATACAATTTGCCTTTCATTAGCCATCAGGTCTTGGTTTGAAATGCCCCTGAGGAAACTGTGACCTACTCTGTGATCTGTAGAAAACACACTTTACTCCCATAGGCCCAGTTCAGGGCAGTGTTCAGCACAAGCCGAGTGCTAAGTTAGTGGATACACTGACTTGTCTCAGTAGAACTTCCCATGAACTTAAAACTGTGCTCCTGCACATACTAGCTGAACCCAGAGCTAATAGTGGATCAGCGTGAGAAACCAAATACATGCTCCATGAACACTTTCAGACAGCCCAAGGATTTTTCAAAAATTTAATGTGAGTAAAGACAAATGACAGACATTTTCAGGGGACTAAGATCCAGAATAACTTCATTCATGAGGCACAACATCTCTCGCAGATTTCCAGCAACAGCCAAGCTAACTGCTTGAACATTAAGGACCTTGGAGAGTCACAGCTCTGGCAGCAACACAGTGGAAACCACACCAGGACCATGGATGTAGGGACTTCCAGACCATGAACTGGAAAGGGGACTCAAACCAAGAAGGAAGGTCCAGAGCCCCTGGAGACCTGGTTGAAGGGGCTGACAGCAAATCTCCTTCCACAGTGACAATGAAGATGCCAGAGGAGCCAGTTGGCTTGGGAGTCTGGAAATGATAAAGTCCATCTCCTCAGGGTAGACTATTCAGTAGGGATTTTCTTGAGCTGAGGTCCCTAAAAGCCCCTGCAGTCTTTACTTTGATGCCATCTTTCAGGCAGTTTTCTAAGTCCCTGAGGAGGTAAGCTGGCAGTAAGCCTGTGAGGTTTCTGAGGAAACCTGGCTGGCACAAAGTTTTTGAAACCTGCCTGACAGGCAAGGTCATGTTGGAGCTTGGGGTGATTGACAGAAAATAAGCTGAAAGGAGCATGTTTCCATATGATGTTTTACATCTGAAAAAATCGGCATATTCTAAGATAAAATCATCCTTTTGGAAAATTCCCATAACCTCTACTTAAAGGCTATCATCTGCCACAGTCTCGCTTAGAGCCTTACAGAACTGGATCACCATTTGCTTGCTGCAGAAAGTCCTAATTGGAGTAATTTCTACAGCAGATTGTTTCTCCAAGCAAGCTTCATTTGGCCATGGAAAATGACAGAGTATTTAGCTCCACCACAGTGGAGTCATGCTATGTCAGATCAGAAATATGATAAAAGGAAAATATTCCCATAACACAAAATATTCTCTTGAAAACAAAATCTGTGGGATATGTGGGTTATGCATGGTATCCAGCAGCTATCAAATAACTGAGTGGCAGCAGACCTGAGACTCTGTTTCACCTACCTAGACTTTCCTTTTTACCCATAAAGTTTTGCATGAAGAGCTCACCCTACCAGGTTGTAGCAGTTAAAAAACACCATTAGAAAGAAATGTGCCATCCAAATTTTAATAGGGTTTGAGCCACTTCAAAGCTGCTCATTTCTAACAGTTTTAATCCTTTTCAGCCACTAGCTGTCTCCCCATGAAAGTCAAGTCAATTAGTTAAGAAGCCATTAGAAAAGCCCTCAGATATGAAAGCCATGCCTTGAAGTCCAGGTCTTTCGCGACCTCTCTCAAAAGACGGGTCTGCTAATTTGGCATGGTTTCAGCCCCTTGGTCTACCTGAAACGCAAATATAAAATCAGCCTGACTCATCTGCTTTGTCTGATGGCATCCTCAGCCACTGCAAGAGGCTTTCTCTCAGAAAGCAGATGAGCAAGTACTGGCAGAGCAGCAGCCACAGCTTTCGTGCTGGAGACTGAATAATGAACCCGTCGCTTCAGCAGACCTGCTGCAACTAAGTTTTGCCAAATTTTTAATGTCTTCAGTGATGCTGTTGTGCACCAGCCTTGCGCAAAAGCCCTGGTGATCAGTGGCAAGTTCAGTCCTAGTCAATCCTCCATGGCATGAGTCAGCCCTCACCCCAGGGCCAAACGATGTGTGCTGGTTCATGACTGCTCTCAATGTGGGGTCCAGAGATTTCTCTGCCAAGAGAAATATTTGGCTTGTTTCTGAGTGGAGCTCTGAATGCAAACACTCATACCTACAGCGTGGGTGAAGAGCAGAGCTGTGCCCAAGGGCAAAGCAGGGAGTGAACCAACCTGACAGCACAGAAACACCCCATGAAATTTATTTTCATTTTTGGCCCATCTTCTCCAGGGAGCTTATCTTTTGTTGCCATACAAGCTCTAACTCATGCCAGGACTCAAAATTTTCTCACTTCTATGCTTGGTCTGAACAGAGTCAGGCATCCTGAAGGCAGTGCCTGTCCTGGGGGTGTCACCATGTGCACCATGCTCCCTGGATATTCCATGCCATGACGTGCCAGCCTCAGCTGCACGAAGGACAGCTGGCACCCATGACACTGCCACAGTCATGCTGTCAAACAGAAGGAGACCCCTCCCACTGCAGGGTTGAAGTGTGGCTGGCGTTTGCTGCTGATGGATCCCATCCTCTCACTGAGCCACATCTCAGCAAACAGCACAGGGAGGGTGCAAAATAAATCCTGTCTACAACATGCAGCCCTACGTGAAGCAGAGATGGTGCCTTGGAAACTGTCTACCAAGTCCTTTTACTAAGCCCATTTACATCCTAAGGCGGGCTGTCATCAAACTTGGCATTGCAAAACTGAAACTGGCAGCGACCAAAGGCAAGAAGCTTGTGCCTACTGCAAGTATTTCCTCACACATCCCCACATTTTGCATTACAGCACAGCAGCAAACAATTTTATCAAGCAACCAAGAATCATTCAAATTACACACATTTACCCCTACAGTAAGTCAGAATGGGTGTTGATTCACTCATCACTTTAAAGAAACTGGATGGAGTGACTAATGTGGAGATGATCATAATTTTCCCTGCCCCTAATTTTGAAACTGAATTCAAAAACATACAGTCTGATGAAGGCAAAACACGAGCTGTAAATATTTTGATATGGCAGCGCGAAAAAGGAGGCTGAGTGTTATAAGTCATTGTAGCAAGAAGCAGGAAGGGATCCTCTCACAAATACTTGCAATTTTCACATGGATTGTACAATAAGAGAAAGATGTTGTCAAAACAGAAGAAATTTGGTAAGTGCCAAAATTTGCCAATGATAGGCTTAAGTGAAAAGACCAGGAGAAATACCATGTCTGCTGCAGAAATGGTGTAAAGATAAATCTTTGAATTGCAAGTGCTGTAATGTGCAAGTGGGAAAAACAGGCTGCACCACAAGGATCAGACACAAAAACTGTTCTCTGCAGCCTTACTTTAAAGTTCAGACAATGCAAGAGCCAATGGAGACAAGTAAGCAATTGCTTCTGAAGGAAAAGATGGAGTAGAAGTCGATTCGATGCAAATAATTTGTCACCATGCCATGGCAGGGTGAGGGTCCCCTGCTCAGAGGGGTGTGGGACAGCTCTAGCTGTGCAATGTGTGTCTGCCTCGGGGGACAGGGACAGCACAGCCAGGGGACGCACTTGTCCTTAAGCTTCTGGTGAGATGCAGGGAGAGGGGGGCTTCTTGCCTGCTCTGTTAATCAAGATATTGGCTCCTCTAGCATGGCAACTGTGACCATCCTGCCAAGAGTGATAAATCAGGGAGAGGAGAGCACACACCCTTGTCCACCCACACTGCCACCCCCAACCAGGCCCTCCACACCTGTAGCAGTGCGGGGTCCTGCGAGGGTGCAACTAGCTGTGTTTCAGCTCTCTTCCCTTGCCCTTGTGCCACAATAACAACCCAGAGAGGGTGGCTTTGGAGGGAGGTGGGGTCCCTCAGGGCAGTGATGGGCAAAAGAACGTTGGGGCAGCTGGTCTCTGGGACTGCAACATGGCACTTTTGCACAAGAAACATACTGCACAGAGGAGCAACCTTGGGGAATGGAGAGGAGGCAGAAAGGATGGAGCTTATGCCTGCCTTCTAGCAGTTCAATCACAAACTGCATAACAAGGATCCATCTTCCAGGTTTTGAAGGTCCACTGCTAGGCTCTTGGAAGAGCTAAAACATCCTCCTCCCTCCTCCAGATATCCACATGATGGTATGGGCAGATTTGGAAAAGGTAGGTGGAAAATGTCTTGCATATGGAGGTAGAAGTATCCATCATCACTCTGTGTGCAGTGGATGTTTTCCAGCAGTTCCTGATGTCCAGAAATACCAAGGACAGCTGGTCACGATGAGCAGTTTGCCCCAGGGCCTGGGACAGTGCTGCAGCCCTGGTCCCAGACCAGGACACAATGACTGTAGCTGATACAGGACTAATGAACATGTACCAACAGTGTAACACCACGGGGATGGTGTGAAAGTCATCAGCCCCACGCCCTTGCTCTGGATTATTGCACTGATGTGGAAGTGTCCTGGGAGATGACATAAGATTCCTGTCTGTCAGATGACTCTGTTACTCCAAACAATGCTGAGAAACAGCAATGGGCAGCATGTGGCTGCAATGCCAGATTTGCAGAGCTCCTCAAAGTCTTCCCAATGTCATCCTGACCTATAAAGAGCCTGATATTTCAGTGCCAACTTCCTTAAGCGTACCTCTGTTTCAGACAAGCCCCCAAACAATCTATTTTGTGTGTGTTTTAATTTAAGGGGAAAACATCTGGCTGCTAATGATGCTGTTGTTATTGGCAGCATAATTAAGACTTTTGTTTTCATAAACTAAGAATAATGGTGAGCAGTATTCAGCAGCCTGAAATCTTTATGCTGTATATATAGGAGTCGTGATTTTTCTAACGAGTTGGCTGATTGAAAGGTGTTTATGTGTCTATAAAGAGAGCTAAGTAGCATGTAGTGATGTTAATTGCAGAGCTGACAAGTTGTTCTACCCTGTTATTACGTTGCCCCTTTCTACATATCCTAATTGATAAGCAATCCAAAAAGTTGTTTTGTTTTGTTTTAAACACACCTCCCTTGGTGGGGCAAAGCTCACTGTAGCCTGCAACTAACCCTGAAACAGAGCTCACCCAAGTGCAATGCTTGATTGTGGTTCGTGTTTCAGCCTGGCAGTGGCTCTGGCACCTTGGGAATTAAGTGGATAAAATGCAACACCTCAAAACTGTTACACATCCTGTGCAAAATCTCATTTGGAATGCCACCCATTTTTGGGAAGGGTGAAACTCAGCTCTTTATCCAGGCTCCAGAGAAGGGAAGGAAATGGTTGGGGAGGTCTGGCATTTCTAGAGGTGCCATCACCACCTGTAGAAGCAATACAACCAAGGGGCTCAGCCCAGGTTCTCTACAAAATAGTCTCCTGACACTGCAGCAACATCATGACTGCAAGAAGTCAGGTGATATCTATGGGTCTTGGAAAAGCAGAGAAGGTAACAAGCAGGGCAATGTACATTTCTGGACCCACAGACAGACTGGCACTGGCAAGGGACAGTTTGCTTGTGGACAGCTGCCTCTGTGGCTGTGAGTCAGATGAAGAGCACGATCACACCCAAAAATCCACCCAAAGTCCACACTTATTAGAGATCAGTTTGCAACAGGGAGTGGGCAAATTGTCCAGCAGAGAGGAATTACAATACTGCGAGCATCTTAAATACACTGCCAGAAAACCTGCAATTGGAAAAGCACTGTCGGTTCTGCATTTCATCTGCATTCTGGAGGGCTGCAACATGCATGGTCCATATTTCCACATTAAAAGCTGGAAGTCTAACTTTATCACAGAACTTCATCATAAATGCACAAGCTAGAGCACTCAGACATCTGTCAAATATCACAGGATTTGCAACAGTATCCCAACTGTAAGTGCTGAGCTCACAAGGCTCTTGGTCCCTGCAAGAAAAGGGATTTATAATTTATTTGTAGGTGGCTACAGTAAGAACACGTGAAGTAGAAAAATTGTCAGGGAAAGAAAAAAAAACAAAAACAGATGGCAGGAAGCCAAAAGAAAAAGAGAAGGTTCTTACTATTGAGGAAATAGGAAACTAAGACTTCCTGCTTCTCACTGAACCAGAAATATCACCACCTCTGTCTCTCTCAAACCCTGGCATAACTTAGGCATTTTGTTTTGTGAGGAACATGGTTTTGACAAAAATAAGCACAGAAGAGGAAAGAGCTACCCATACGTTTTTCACGATCACAGGCCGGGGACCTGACGTCTGTGTGAGATGCTCCACCAGTGGTTTATGAGCTGCAGCCATTGACCATCCTGCTAATGCTGTAATGGTGTTTTCTCTGCTTGGCTCCCCCTCGCACACAATAACACATGTCCAGTTATAACCACACTCTATATATAGCTTGTCCCATACAGTTAACGGATACAGACTGAGTGGGGTTTTCCTTTTCCTTCCCTTGGAGGGAACTTATTTCAAAGGAATGTTTTCTCCTTATTCCTCCTTACAGATGTCACTGCCTGGGAATTGCAGCTCCGACACCAATACACATACACTTCAGGAATGAGCATCCCTTCCCTCCATTTCTTTGCAATCTCTGAGGAATCAGAGAAACATCTTTGCTTAACACAATCAAGGCAGAGGCTAACATCCATCGTGTGAGCCATCAGGGAAGCCTATCCATTTCATCTCTTCTCCAGCATAAATACAACAAAATAATGAAGACAGTCAAGTTGAGCAGAAGAAATGTATCACTGTGGTCTGGTACAGTTACAATGGAGAAAACACTTTTATTGTGTAGCCAAATGTACAAAATCCTGTGTGACAAACTGAAGGGACAAGGCATTCCTACCTGGTCTGAAGGAAATTGCTCTACTCCTGAGGAAGCACAGAGGAGCTGGGAGCTTCGTCTGTCATTCTGGTGACTCCCTTTCAAGCCAAGCAAACTTCAGCATGCTAGTAAGGGAACACTCTTTATTCCTTCTTTTCCTCTTTAGAAACGCTTAGGTTCATTTTGGGCATTTGGGGAAAAAAATGCTGGTTTCCACTTGTTACAGGAGAAGATGTATTCCTGCAAAGTGATGAGCATGTTCAATTCCTACTGACAGAACTGTTTTTTTAAATAATACACTTTCTTTGCTGACTGATACATGTGCTGACAGGTTATATTATTAGAGAATAATATGTGAGGAAGTTTATTTTACCATAATCCAAAAGGACAGAGTTCAGGTTAAATGCTATTGTTTGGCTTTTGAGAGATTAGGTTAAGGAATTTACCCTTGTCTTCACATTTTTTTTTTTTTACTTGTATCAAGTGTCTAACTGTAGAGTGCATCAGTACATGCAGTCAAACAAGATACTCAGTATACACAAGAGGTTACTGCCTCTGGAGATTCTGACAGTTTCTTTTTTGTATTCAACAGACATCCACACAGTAGCACAGGACAGGTCCTCCATTCAGTAACTTAGTTTACAGAAATATAGATGAACAGTGCTTAGCTACAACTAAACTCACACTGTCTTCTGTGGCAGGATCCATAACAACCACTCACGTACTGCCAAGGGTTTGGTTAAAACCAAACACCTACACTCTGCAGCAGAGACCCACCAATGGAAACTAATGTAATAACACCCCTAGATGCACATACAGGAACATGACAGTAGCCAAAAACATGGCTTAACTCTAAAACTAGTTGACCATGGCCATGTCCCATTGAAAGGAAGGCTTACCACAAGTTGGGAAAGTGATACTCCTATATACCCCCTCACCTTATGTACACGTCCCCCTGTCAGAAGCAAGGATGATGGGGAATTGTTTGATTGGGGTGACACAAAGGGCTCTCTCCCCTGTTTCTTCTAGGTCAGCGAGCAAGCACTGCCGTTAAATTGGGGTTTAATGTATAAACTGCCACTCAGTTGTTTCTGATTGTCCAGAATGCGTCTTTGTTTAAACACATAAATCCCCATCTGGTACCCATTACTGGCCCGCTTCTTTGCCTCGTGCATGGGTAACTAAACACAGAAGCTTGTAGGGAGGTTGAGGCTTGTCCACATGGCCCCACAGCTCCCTCAAAGAGCCAGCTGGGCAGCCTCAACATCCACTCACCCTGTCAAGGAATCACCTCCACTGCTAAAAGGGGACCAAAAGGCAGGCATTCCCTGGTCCAGGAAGCCAGAACTCAGACAGGATTAGAAGAGAGTGTGTTTCAGGTAGGCATGTTGTAGCAATAACAACTGCTACTGGTGTAGCAGTAACAACAAGAAGTGATCAAAGGCAGAATGACTGAAATAGGGTGAGCCCAACCCAGAAGGGTTCCAAAGTCCTGAATGTGGACTGCAACAAGTGTTTCACAGAAATCTACCTTTTCTTCTCTCACACATAAATCTATAGGTGACTACAGCTTACATCACTGTTGTAACAGAAATCTGTACTTTGAGCTCACATTTGAGCTCACTTAGTCTGAATGGGGTAAAAAAACTCCAGCCTCCAGTTCTGCCAGGTTCAGCAACTTTCCCTCTCATATCAGATCTTGAGTTTAATGTACCCTCAGCAGTTACTTCTGAGTTGACATGAATGACTGTCCTAGCTATCTTACTTCAAGAAGGCTTTGTGGAAAAAACCCACCCCAACCCTATGCTCACAAACCCATTTATTTTCCAGCAACACAGACTGCACATCAACCTGTCCTGACTGCGGCTCCCAAAAATGTCTGTCTGTTGTAAAAGTGGCAAATGGGACAGGTCATCTCTTTGTTCAAGCCAATGTCCACATCCTTTTTTTTTTTTTTTTTATAACACTGCATTTAATATGTTTGTAACTTATTGTATACACACCCAACATTTGTGTCCCCCCGAACTTGAGTGTGAGCTCATGCTCTCTGTCACACAAGGGGATGCTCCCATTTTTCTTCTGGCCACCAGTGCATGAGGAGGGCTTAGAAAAGCTGGCTGCTCCAGGAACACTGCACTGCTGTGCCAGGGTTTCAGGTCCTGTCAGCTGATGACAAAAAGCGTCCCTTCTTCTGGCCGTGCCCTCATCTCCATTCTCCCATACTGGGAGCTGACAGAGAACCATATAAAGGCCTTTGCACTCTAATTCCACTTGCTACATTCAGAACTTCACAAGGTATCTTCACAGTGGGTCTGGTGAGTGGCAACTGCATTCATACTGATGTGAAAAGAAGAATCAGCAAGAATTAAACTACTCAGAATGATGTGATTTTAAAGATAAATGACAAAGGGCAATCCCCACACTTTTGCTGTGACAGGTCCTCTTCTTCTGAGATAAAGTATGATCACTATGTTAATAAATCATGTGGGGTCTACTGTGTCTTTCTCTTAGGATACATTTGGTCACTGAAACTCATCAATTTCTCCAGTTAAGTGAATTTCACTAATCATTACAATATTTTTAGCTTTCCTGGTTGCAGGAAAAAGCTTACACCAAATAAAGCTAAGAAATTGGAAAGGAAATATTTTTATTAAAAGTAGGTAATAGTCATGGCAAATTTCTAGTCTTTGACTGACAGTGTTGGCAAAAACCACTGATACAGTAAATCTGCTGAGAATTGGTCCACGAATTCTGACTTCTATGATGGCCTTCGTGAAACACATATGGCCATCAAAGGTTGACATGATAAATTAGCCCACCATGCACTTCCAATGAGATTCTGCTCTCCAATTCTCCACTGGCAAAGAAAATCCACCTGCCATGTTTAAAACACCACAGTAGGAGTAGCACAGTGCTGAGAACAGAGCAGAAAAGTCTCACAGGTCCAACACTCAATTTGTACAAAGCCATGGCCATGTTTGACACCACAGTGGCCAGTCTGTCCTTCAAACATCCACATCCCCAGCTCAGCAAGGACCACACAGGACCAGGACTTTCTCTTTGTCTACCTGCCACACACACACTTTTATCAGCCAAGAAACAACCACTGCAGAAAGGACCTTGAATGTTTCTAAGGAGTGCACTAATAAATACTGTTATCCAAAAACTGGTCAACAATAGTTTTGGTTTTCAAGGCAACCTTTTGCCTTTCTGTGCAAAGCTGAAGTTGTTGCACGTTGTTCCCTCAGAACAGAGTTTGCAGAAAACTTTTAGGGACTGGCTGATCATCAAAATGGTATGGGAAGAGGAGGGAGGAGCCACAGAAAATACTCATTTCAAATAAATTTGAGATGTTTTCACATCCCTGAGGCAGACTCATGTTGGTTTTGGCAAGCACGACATAAAAAATAACACTGAGTGTGCAGCTCATGAGCAGTTTCCTGCATGGGCTGTGCATTTGCTTTGTTTTTTGTAGTTATTGTTATTGTTAGTAGATGGAGGTTGTGGAAAAGAACACAGGTACATGCAGAAGGTGAAATAGGAAAAAATTAATCTGTCATGTCATCGCTCTTTTAATCCAAAGCATAGAAACTCATTTTTTTATAGTGTAAGGTCTGATAATGATAATCCAGCACCACCTGAACAAACAGTCTGCAGGACAGTCCATACCACAGCAAGTGGGAAGAGAGCAGTTCTCCGTCTGCTCCCTGCTCCTGCTCTGAGAACACTGGCCGTGTGAGAAGAGGAATGGGGCACACATCTCAGTGCTTGTCCTGTCAGCTGGGCCAGAACATTTAACTGAAAGGTTTACTCACAGCAAAAAATCTGCTTGAAAGGATGGCCAGAGACCTTGCCCTCTGCAAGCCATGGTTTTCAGAACAGCCTCCTCTTTTGGAGACATGCTCATGTCTGAAGAGGAGCAAATCTGTTAAAAAAGTGTTTAATGTTTTGCTTGTATGAATGTTTACAAAACAAACAAACAAAAAAAAAAGGTCAGTAGCAATAATGTTTCTATAACAACTAATAAACTAATAACAACTAGTACCTACAAAGGGAATGACCTCAGCTTGGGTCATGGAAAGATCAGGTTAGAAAGTACTTAAATGGACAGATCCTCTTAAATCACAGGAGTTTGAGGAAATTAATCCAAAAGTACTTAGAGGGCTAACAGAGGCAGTTATTAACAGGCTCATTAGTGGTCATCCCTGAGAACTTGTAGATGGTTGAAGAGGTTGGAAAAGGGTAATAATGAATATTTTCTTTAAAAGGGATAGAAGAAAAATTTCCTGGTAATACCACACTGGAGGAGGCTGCCCATGCCCCAGAGGACAGGAGTACAATTCAGGCTGGAGAAACAGTCTGAAAATAACATACTATAATTCAGTTTGGATAAGGAAAGTTTCTACATGAAGACTAGGAGAATTAGGTGCATTAGCTAATGGAGAACCATCTGGGCCAACAGCAGTAGTACAGGAGAGGAACCTGCAGTTCCAGTATAGCACAGGGGCACTTGTATTGCCTGGCTTAGCCCCAGTCTGAGAGGTGATACAGTAAACTTAGAATGGGAAGAGATGCTCTTCTATTCATACAAGGAAGCAAGTATGGGCAGAGACCATCAGTGAGGGAAGGTGGCCAAACTCACCTAGCCTGAGCCCGAATGGCAGCCAAAGACCGACAAGAATCTTGGTGAAGAAATGAGACAATAAACTGAGGATGACAATCCTATAACCAGTGTTGAGATGAAGTCTCCAGCTTGTGTTGCTTTGGGTTCTTTCTTAGTTTTCTCATGACCATGCATCCCAAAGGACTATTTCTCTCTCTCCTCTCCCTCTCTCTGCCCCCCCTCCCCCAACCAGGCTTACAGAGAAAGATGCATGGAGACCTCATAGCAACACTCCAGCATCTGAAGGGGCCTACAGCAAAGCTAGAAAGGGACTCTCCATCAGGAACTCTAGTGATAGGACAAGAAGCAATGGGTACAGACTGAAAGACAGGAAATTTTGGCTAGATTTTGGGAAGAAATTCTTTGCTGTGAATGTGGTGAGATACTGGAGCAGGTTGCCCAGAGAGGCTGTGGATGACCCACCCCTGACAGTGTACTAGGCCACACTGGATAAGGCTTTGAGTAACCTGGTCTAGTGGGAGGTGTCCCTGACCATGGCAGTGGGAGTTGGGATGAGATGATCTTTAAGGTCCAGTCCAAACCTTAACATTCTGTGATTCTGTGCTTGTACAAAAAAAGAAAAATTGGGAAATTCAATACGGCCAATGCAAGCTAAAGCTGATGCAAATTAACTTCATCCCTCTATCATCAGGTTGTTTAGGTTCAATGTTTCTTTAATTGATATATCCTTTAGATGTGTCAATCTACACAGCATACTCCTCAGGGCAATTGGCCAGAAAAGCATGCTTTATGAATTTATATATGTGTATTGCATCAGTGACATCACTAGTGACATAACTGACCAGACAGGTCATCAAGCCAATACATTCAGGGATTTGGGGTTTATTTGTTTGGGAAAGTGAGGAAGAAAAAGAACAACAAACCAGAAATTCAGAAAATGCTGTGCCTTGAAGGCTTCCATGGGGAGGTTTTGTCTGCAATGACAGACGAGGAATTGGCAGCTGGAAGAGGACTCTCAGAGGAGCAGCTGTGCTGTGCCATGGCATGTAGCTGCTGCAGACATCTCTGCAGTGCTGGCCGAGAAAGGGGCAGCCGGCACTTCAGGACTCTACAGAAGGGCTCTGCAACATTTTATCAGTCATGATGATGTGTCCAATGTGTGAACATGAACAGGAGCAGCCGCCTCATGAAAGGAGACTACAGTATCCAGATTCTCCCCAGAAACTCACTAGCACTGTAAACTACCCCACAGTTTTACAGGGGTTTTACAGGGGTTTTACAGGAGACACCAAACTGATACCATTCCCTCTCCGACTGTTAAGCTCCTTGTTGCTCAGCTTAGTAAAGAGGGGAAGAGAGGAAGAGAGGCAATACTGAGGCAATGTGAAAGAAAAGAAATGGTTCCTAGATAAAGAAAAAACCAAGCGACTTCTTGTTCATTAACGCAGACATTCTACAAGTCAGGTGCTTCTTTCACAAAGAGTTAAAGGCTCAAATACATAATAGTCACCCTGTAGGTTAACCCACTGGTAGATCACCATACCTTGAAACAAAACCTTTAGTAGAAAAGGGTCTGGACTTGTAGAAAAGCTCCATAGGAACTCTACAGTTTGAGTGTGATCCTCACAGAGCTGAGGAGAGGGGCAAGGGGAGTCATGGAAGTTGGGAAACCATATAGAAAAAAACCCATGATTTTGGTATGACAACCAAAAATAATGAAACAGATAGAAATCCTGAAAGGTTTCATCAGACACAAGGAGAACATAAAGACTCTGAAGAGCAAAAGCTCTCTAGATAAATGACAAAATTAATTAACTCAAAAAATTAGACACTACTCACACACACACGGGACTAAAGATTCCACAGCTCACGGTTTGAAACTCCCACTGGTGCAAACTCAGCTCAGGTGGTTTCAGTAAACCAGTGGAGATCCCTGGGTTATTGTGTCTCATCTCCTGTGCACCACAGGATGAGGAAAACCATGCAAGTGTCCATAGGCTGGGGTTGCCAAGTTACACCTTCAGTTAAACCATATCAAACTGCGTACCTTTCCCTCTTCTATAGGAAACACAAGAGCCCTTAATACTGTTGAAAATGTAGAAATGCTTTACTCCCTGTTTTTTCACTGCTCTATGACACAACATGAAATCTGGTATTTGTAGCTCTGTTACTTTTTCTGTGATTGACACTGCACCTGGATGACACTGCCTACCACAGAACTTCTCTAACACATGTGACCATGCCAGCAGCCATATTACTGCCCTCAAGTTAGTCTTCTTATCTTTTATTTTTCATATGGGTATGGATCTTCTTTAAAGATAAAATAGTTTTTATTTGGTAGGAAAGAAGCTTTTCCTATGTGCTCTCCAAAAACTGATAAAAATCCCCTAATTTTTTTCCCCTATGTATTTTCTGTGCTAAAGGTGAAACATTAGTCCTGTTTCAAGAAGGTATTCAAGAACATGCCTAACTGTAACAAAATTAGTAATTTGACTAACTCCATTGGAATGAATCATCTACACCTTGACGAACCAGGGCTTAGAGGTTTATTTTGATGTGTAACAAGTATACACCGAGAAGCACAGATGTGTATGAACTTCCTAAAACCAGAGATATGAAACAAGTCAGCCATTTTAAGGATCTGGTATCTGTTGGTCCATTCACTCTTGAATATTTATTTTTCTTCTCATATAGGAAAAAAATCTGCAAGACCTTGAAGACTGGTTATAGTGGAAAAGAATCAAAGCATGTCCCTGTGACACATTTTTCCATCTCATCCCAGACTTATTAACCCAAGAATGGGTGAGCCAATAGGCAATGATGAAATCCTCTTGAATACCACCTATGGATTCAAGATTTCTTCCCTTTAGTTTCTTGATGATTGTGGAAGCTTATCTGTGCACAGTCCTGCTTCTCCCACAGAAATCATCAGCTGTGTCCTGCAGCCTATTTCAGTTGTGATAACAGCTGCTGCTCGCCTCCCCGCTTTCCCAGTCTTTTCTAAATTGCAATAAGTTTCCTGTGGTTTACTGGCTCTTCCAGCTCATAAATTGCTTTCAGTGTCACTGAGTATCATGCCTAAAATCTGTCCACAAAGAAGGAGAATGAGAAAACGAGGACTGGAAGAAAACAATGAAGGAACAAAAAGTGCAGTTAGTGAAGCGTCTTAATTTGATCCTCTCAGGAAGTGCACTATCCTAGAAACAAACCAAACAAAACCAACCCAGCCCAGTGAAAGAAAACATTCAGAATTCCCCAGATAAGCTCACAAAATATAGGGAGAACTGTGCTGTTCCTCAGGGCACAAGCTGCAGTCAGCTGGGAGGGCAGCAATAGATAGCAATAGATAGGCAGGAATACAGGGTGTGGGTTTCCCAGAAGCTTTGCACCAAAAGCAGTGCTGGGGGCAGCTGTGGGTGCCAGGCAGCACCCTCTGCCCTCTGCAGACAGGGTTTGCCCATGGGTTCCCCCCTGCAGCCTTCCAGCACATTCATCCCTGGCTGCTGGCAATGGCTTCCACGTGAGGCACCCCTCCATCTTTGAAGAAACCAACTTTGTGTTTATAGGTCTGTTTGAGGTTTGATGGCAAATCTAGGGAGATGGCCTATTTTTTCTGGTTTTTCTTGTCTTTCCCCTCTGGCTTGTGGGGACTTGGAGAGGAAGCATCCCTCCTTTCAAGGGAAAGTCAGCAGAGAGAATGATACAATCTCAAGTGACAGGATTTGAAAGACTGAGTCTTGGCTAAGAGATAGTATGAGACAGGAAAAGAAAATGGCTGTACCCCTGGATTTTAGATTGTGCCAATCTGTGGATATTTCTGTGGAGCTCAGCAGTGAATTATAATCATCTTTTCCACTGCATGCCTTCCAAGTCCCCTTGTGGGAATAATGGGTGAGGTGAGGAGGTGAGGAAACTGCCACCAGAAACCTAACTAAAACTGCCCTAGCCAAGTATGAAAATTAAGCTTTCCTCTCTGCTGTTTCCAACAAGATCTTGAAACATTACGCCCTTACAGTTTTAACAGAAATAGTTCCAATGTGGCCCAGAACACTCTGGGGGCAAGTTCAGTGGCTGGATTCACATCTGCTGTTTCCTGAGTGTCAGAAGATTATCCTCTCACTGAAAGTATATTTCTCAGAGTTTTAAGTGCACAACTCACAACCTTTTCCCTTCTTTTCCTTAAAAGACACAATAATTTGTAAAGCAGTGTAGTGTACTGGGAAGTGACACCCATATCCCATCCTGGCAATGGACTAAGTTTTATTGGTGAGTTGCCCTCAAACATGCAAGAAGCAGCGTCCTTTGTGAAATGAAAGAGGCTGCCTTGAACATAACATTAAACATTTAAACTGAGTGCTCAGTACTGCTGTTCTGTTTCCATTTATTCATTTCCCTGCTCTTCCTCTTATTCATGCATGTCCATGCATGGAGATGGCAAACCCCAGGATGGAGTCTGTTGTAAAAACAGAATCAGTGCTCACCTTCCTCCCAGCTACAGAGGAAATGGTACCTCTTTTGCTATTTCTTGCCCTAAAGCTACCAGAACAAACACACCCACTCATTGTCTCCAAACAGGGCCAAAAGAGTAGTATATAATCATACACACTAGAACTAAGTGCTCCAGGGGCAAATAAACAGACAATTTGGTGCATGGCAACCTGGAAAGCAATTGAAATGAAAAAGGACGTTTGATGCTAACTTCTGCTTCTTTTTCCCCTTATCAGGGCTGGCTTGTACTTCTGCTGCACCCTGGGAGAAGTAGCTGTGTGCTGCGAAGATAAGCCTTCATGACAGAGCAACCCATGGCACATACTCCCAGGTCCTCACAATGCCATGTGAGTGCTGAGGACAAGCACTACATCACTGCCTTTCCTCCAGCTTCTTTCTGAACAGCAGAGGAAAAGCAACTTGGAGACAGAGTTACTGACTTGGTCTCTTGCAGTATGAACATTTTCCCTACTTCCCATGCAGTACCAGTGAGGAATTTGGCTTTTATCTATATGTTTTCCTCCAAGATATCTCAATGTCTTGTTTACAGGTCATCTGTCCTATGAGTCCCACATGCTATTAAGTCACTGAAACATATACATAGCAAAGGCCCCACTACCACACATCTTCCATATCAACAGTGTCACCTGACTAATATGGCTGTCTCCTCAATTCTTATCAGTAAAGGGAACCGTCACTTGTGGCTTCATCTCCCCAGGCTTTCAAGAGCTTTGCAAAGCCAGCATTCTGGTCCTGCACTGATGCAGAGTCAGCCACACTCAAAACTCTTCAAAAACCTCAAAAAAAATCTCTGCTTGGACCTGCACAAACACACATTCACATATGAACACTCACAAGTGTGCTCCAAGTATTCAGTGTCTTAAAATTCAGTCTCATATATTGCCAAACTAAAACAGAGTAGAGTATCTCCTTCCTCCAATTCATCAACAGCTGTGCATACATCAAGAATATACAGAGGTAAAGTCAGAAGTCTAAGCAGTGCCTATTTCAAGGAGCCAGAGTCTGAACTTCGTATGTGCTGCAGGTATCCAAACTCTCTAGGCTCTGAAGTGAGTAGGCACCAACAGAAAACAGAACCAGCACATTTTTTGACAGCCATGGAATTTGTTTTATACCTCAATGGATTTGGAGAGGGGGGAAAATGAAAAAAGGGGTAGGTACAGAGGTGGCAATAAAGCAAACTGTTGTTTCTCTCAGGACCATCCACAGAACCATTTGGCAGTGCTCACATTTGCTCAGCTGCTGTGCTGCAACATGCATGACCTACATTACAATGCCAGGTGAGTGTCAGTGTTTTCTCCTCCATGGCAGGATGGAACATGCCACCCAGAGAGATCCAGGCCCTCCAATTCTGGATAAGCCGGGTGAATCACGACAGAAGCAGAGGTCATGCAAAATGTACATGTGAATTTCTGTGATATCTCGTTTGCATTTTTAGGGAAATCTCCTCTTCTATGTATTTCTAAAAATATCATGTGTGACCAAGAGGGATTGCACCAATGTGTGAATCCATCCATCTCACTGTGAGGGAAGAGTGTAACTGTTGGTAGCTCCACTCCACCTCCTACCTTCCCTTTCCCAGTGCCAGGAGTGCCCGCTTTGGGTCTCATCACAGACAAAGGCAATGACACCAGACTGCCACCAGCAGGGCCCCTTGCCTTGAGATGGATTTACAGCATGGCACCTTTAGTAATAGAGTGCTTGCACACCATTTTTCTGCAGCTGGTAGGCAATGTGAACAATGGTGGAAAGCAATATCTAAATGGGGAGGAAAGCTCCTGCATACAGAAACTTCTCTGCCAGGTGCTAAACAACCTATCTGCAGACAGACACAGGACACGGATCTGCTCACAGATGAAGTTTCTAGCCACCAAAAGAAAAAAAAGAAAAAAAAAAAAAGGGCAACATCTATAAAAAGAATGGAAGGAAACTGATCCTACTTTGTTACAGGCATCCACTTGAAATAAAAGCTTTATTGCATTTACAATTAAAGTGAAACTAAACTTAAGATTGTGAATGGCTGAGCTGTGGCTGCCCATGTAGCTTATTATTGAGAAGAAAACCCAACAACCAGTAGCAACTGTGAAAATCATAGTATGAGAATACTCACAATGCACACCTAAATGCCGTGACATTCCTGGAAACTCCTGCTGTACAAGAGCAGAGAAGCCACAATTATCTATATAAGCATATGTGGTCAAAATCTGTGCCAAAAAACTACGCAGAATTTCCCATATCATATCCTCTGGGGCTTTTTAACTTTTTTTTTTCCAGAAATGAAGACAGAAAATTATTGATAGAATTTACCTAAAGCAAATTATCCTCTTGTCCGCAAAACTCACGGCTGCATTTTAAAAAGCTGAATAAATGCCACACACAGTTGTCAGGTGGTATGGATAGAAAATGCATTCAATAATCTATCTAAAGATCTGTTTTACATCTAAAATTCTTTCTTTACAGTCCCAGTGAAAAAGAAGAAATATTTCATATAGCACAAAAAGATGCAGATTATATTCCATTAGACTAAAACCAAATCCTTGCTCCTGTTTTGGGTGTAGTTAGTTAAACTAACTATAGTTAAACTAACTTATTTTAAACTTAGTACAGTTCAAAATCTTCTTTTATGATTTTACAAAATTCAGATCATATATTCAAACGAACACACTTTCAGAATTAAAGGTTGAAAAGTTTCATTTATCAAATCTGAAAATGACATATCTTTGTGTTCAGAAAACTGCTGCAATGAAATGTTTTGACTTTGTTCATTCGCACTACCTCCTCTTTTCTGTCAAAAATACTAATCAAATCTAATCCCTTTTCTTGAACAATTTCAGTACCTCTGATATTACATTTTGGGCAGAATGAACCATGTATTGACGCTCCTGGAGGATAGATACCATCCAAAGGGACCTGGACAAGAAGTGGACGCATGGGAGCCTCATACAGTTTGAGAAAACCAAGTGCAAGGTGCTGCACCTGGATCAGGGCAACCCCTGGTATCAATCCAGGCTGGGCAATGAATGGATCCAGAGCAGCCCAGACAATAAGGACTTGGGGTGCTCACGTGGGTGAGAGGCTGGACGTGGCGTGGCAGTGTGTACTGGCAGCTCAGAGAGTCAAATGTCTCTTGGGCTGCATCAAAAAAGGTGGAGTGCTGCATCCAGCTCTGGGGTCCTCTGCACAAGGACATCAACCTGCTGGAACAAGTCCAGAGGAGGCCACCAAGATGATTAGAGGGATGGAGCATCTCTCCTAGAAGAACAGGCTGGGAGTTGGGGCTGTTCAACCTGGAGAAAAGACAGCTCTAAGATAACCTTATTGTGGCCTTTCAGTACCTAAAGGGGCCTACAGGAGAGCTGGAAAGGAACCTTTGACAAGGGCGTGTAGGGATAGGACAAGAGGCAATGGCTTTAAACCAGAAGAGAGTAGGTTTAAATTAGATATTAGAAAGAAATTCTTTACTGTGAGGGTGGTAAGGCAGTGGAACAGATTGCTCAGAGAAGGGGTGGATGTCCCTTCCCTGAAGTGTTCAAGGTAAGGCTGGATGGCTCTTTGAGCAGCCTGGTCTATTGAAGCCTGTGGCAGGGGAGTTTGGAACCAGGTGATCTTTAAGGCCCTGTCCAACTCAAACCCCTGTGTGATTCATGATTCCATGATGTATTGATAAACTCACCCCCACTGTATTATCACCTGTCTTAAGATGATTCTCTTAATAATATAAAAGCAATGCACTTTGACAGTTTTTTCTTTTTTTTTAAATTTTTAATTATTTTGATCTTTAACTTTCATGAAGTATGCCTGCATTTTTGTGGCCTGATCAAAAATGTGCTTTGAGAATTAATTTCCTTCCTATTCTCACACATGTCTTGGTTAACATCATAGAGTGCTTTGGGAGCATGCAAACTGGATTACTTTCATACAAAACCAAACTGCAGGATGTGCTTGAGGAACACATCTAACATATTCCAGCTGCTGAAGGGTGTTCAGTCTGCAAGGCTGAGTCTGGCAAGCCCCTGCAACAGGCACAGTGTAGGGACAAGTTCTCAGCACCGACTTTTAATTTTTGTGCCTACTCCTGCTGCCCTGAACTACTGCTGTGCAGACAGAGCCAGAGGCCCCCAGGAAATGTCTGTTCTCAGCTCTTGACATGCTTTACAAACCTGGCTCAGTGACACCATTCCCATTTTGCACAGGGAGAAAGTGCAGCTGGCACTGTGCATTTATGGTTGGTATTTTCCCAGGTGCTTGCTAATTTTGCATACATCATAGCTGGGCAGGCACTGAGAGAAACTCATGCTAGGAATCACCCAAGTGGGGAAATCTAAAAGCTAGACCTCTGTGTCTGAGTTGGTCAAGAAAGAACAGAGACCTTCACAAGACAATACCTTCTTGTCCACCTGCGGAAGGGGTGGCTCTTCCATAAACTGACACTGACCATAACAGAAGCCAGATAACCAGCTGAAATTTAAGTGCCTAACTTCTAAACACATAGCAGAAGCCAGAATGCTTTCAGATAGTCCCCCAGAAGAAATGTTTTCTGGTACAGTGTTGATGAGCCATAGGGGACAGAAACTCTCTAGATCAGGCTCAGACAGGCTGGAAAGCACATCTGGAGCACATCCAGGCTGACTCTTATTCAGGGCAGAGGCAGCTGCAGCCAGTTTCTCACTCAGCCATGTTTAGCTGAGTTCTGAGTATCTCCATGGATGGAGACTACAAAACCTCACTGAACAACCTGCTCCAGTGTTTGATTACATTCACCATAGAAAAGCTTCTTCTTATTTTCAGATGAAATTTCCTGACATTTGAGTTTGTCCTGTCACAAGATACCAATGAGAAGAGTCTGGATTCATCTTCTTCTGATAGTCAGATTAAATCAAGCAATTGCCTTTTAAACAGGAATATGTTTAATTTGTTCTGGTGATCAGTATTCCTCAATTTATGCACTATATCAGATTTTTCTAACTAGCCTATTTAATTCCATGAAAAAGTCAAATAGCCATTTTCTCATGCCTCACTATCAATCTCCAACTGCTTGTATTTAGAAACTTCACAATTACAGTGTTTATTCATGTTTCATAACCTCAAATTCTGTGTTGAAAGACGCAATGATGCACCAATAAACTTCTATGTATGCAGTTAAATGTTTATTGCATAACCCATTCCAATTTTCACGAGATTTTTGCTCATAAATTTCTGCAATTCATTTCATCATTGATATGTCTGCACAGAGGGAGAGAGAAAGATGACAGATAGACAGTCATTTTTATGTTTAGTCCTGTGTAAATGAAACCTAACATTCAAACTGGCTTTGTAAATGCACACTGTGATATTCACATTGGCATTGAAAATGTATATGCAGAGATACATGAGATGGTGCAGGTGTGGAACTGTGGTGCACCATTGGGCACACATTTTTAATTTTTATTTTCTTATTTGAGTGTCATCAAAGTTTATGACTATATCCATTCTTCCTTTGACAAGTTATGATTTGATCAAATTAAATTGTGTGTGTGTATCTTCAGCCCTGTTTCTCTCACATTACAATCTAAAAGCCACTTTCTGAAGAGAAGGAAATCCACTGGGTGCCTGAAAACAGCTCTCAACAAACAGGAATTTAAAATGCACATGAGGTCAAATTCTCATGGCTATAAGTATGATGGATGTCAGGTGCTTGCCTCCTAATAGTGGTAATTTAAGATGAGCAGAGGCAGGGCACCAAGGAAAAATCTATTCTGATGGTTATAAAAAGATTTCCTTTGCCATGTGGCAGCCACCTGCCACAATGCCATCAACTGAACAAACTCCCTTCTCATCCACCTCCAGGAAATCCATTCAATTTCTACCTGGACCAGGTAAGCAAGTCTTGTTTGCCAGCTGTAAACTGAAAGCTGGATCATTTCATCAATATATGGACAAAATGGAAGACCTTCTAATACGAACATTTTTAATTAATTAAAAGATGCAATGAATCTTCTGGCTACAGTTTCTGGGAAGGGACCAAAGCTGTTCCTCTTCCAGTGACAGGGTAGACCTCATCCAGCCTCAGTTCCTGAGACTGTGGCTCTTGTCCACACCATGACTGTGTCAAATAAATGGATGAATTATTGACCATGCATTGGTGACACAAGACAAGTGTTTTTCTGCAAGTGTTGTCCCTAAGGCTTGATGCTGAGTTGAGGCCAGGTCACTCTTTCAATGATGAAGTGTTAGCAAATACAGCAAAGAAGTTGTGCATCTGTTCCCTACTGCCTGTTTTCAGTCCATGTCTAGGCCAGACTAAAATATCCTGCTCCCTCCCTGCTCCTGACACACAAAAACTTTCAAGGAAACCAATGGAGCTTTGTTTGTTAAGCATCACTATTTATGAAAATAAAAATATGCACTGTGAATGCTAGTCCTAGCTCCGAGCAAAAATGAAAGACTCTTTCACTTCTCAATTCTCTCTTTTCTCCTTTTGTCTAAGGAAGCCCAGCCAGCTGTCAACAGCATTTCATTGACAATTTTGTAGTGAGCTCATAACCAAAAAGACAGCTAAAAGCAGTCCTGAACAGCTTAATGCTGGTCCTAATTTGCCAAGTCTTGGAGTGAGTGATAAGGCTGTGTTCAGCCTTCTTCCCGTGCTGAGGCTGCCAAGATTTTCAGAAACAGCAGTGGAAGTAGCATTTTTTTATAATTTCTATCTGCCTTTTTTTCTTTCTTTATCTTTCAAGCAAGAATAAATACACTGTTCTCTAAAAAAAGCAGCAGTAACTACTCCAGCTTATCTTGGGTGACTTTGCCTTCCAACAAGATGATCTTTAATGCTATATTTAATTCTTATTCTAAGTTCCTAAACTGGATCTTCCTTGTAAACCTCCATAGCTAAAGGAAAACAGAATGTGATTCAGAAGCAAAATGAGATCTGTCCATAAAACATCTTTCAGATGCCTTCAGTTGCTACACTGCTTTTTCATCTGTATCTTTAACAATGTAGTATGGTAAAGTGAGTATTATGTGATAATGTGAAGTCTTTAAAAGTCAGAGACTTTAATGGAAGTTGTTGGCAACATGCCCAAGTAGTAAGAGACTTCTGTGCTCAAACTCTGAAACCTCACTTGACCATTAAACATCACACCACATCAAGGTCACGTTAACACCTTTGGCTCTGGAGACCTGCCATAATCTGTTGACATAAGCACATCATATCAATCAGTTGGGACGCCCGCCTTCCCAGTCTAATAGCTATTGAACTTTTGGCAATATGACAGCCTTGAAAGTTTGCTGGAGAGTTCTAGGAAATCATATCACAGGAAAGTAGGAAGATCTCTGAAGAGAGCTCCTTGTTTGGTATAATCATTAGGAGAATGACATTGGCATATTAAAAGGCTTCATTTTTGTTTTATAGAAGCAGATGGACCTTCCCTGTGATGCAAAACTTTAGAAAGCAACCCCTGCCTTACTGCCGAGATTAGTTATCTCAAATGACAATCATTCTGTTTACAGGAAGATCTGGGACTAGAGTCACTGATAAATAGTCTGGCAGTGCAAAGCTCTCATAAACACATTTGGGGAAACAGCACTCAGCCCAAGCATCCTTCCACTTGGCAAAGCCCCCTCTCCTTGACATAATTACCAACTGAACTTGTGGGTAGCCAGAAAATGGCAGAGTAGAATTGAGGCATAACAAGCTAGATCTTGGTTAGCTCTAAGTCAATACATAACAGGAATCCATATATGTTTCCAGTATCTCTCTGGGAAACTGAAGTGTGCTGCAGGCTGGGTTCAGTATACTTGCCACCAGTTAAACCACTGCATTCTAAAAAGAGAGATAGAAAACGCAGTATTTTTTCACACTAAATAACATTAGTGTTAGAGACTAGCTCTGGAAGAAAATGGCCTTTGGAGTTCAGTGAGGTGATATTCAGCTTCCAAATGGAGGCGGTATTAAGAAGCAGCATGTCTAATGCCCATGGAAACCAAGACGAAAGAATTCCCCCACTGGGCAGCATGGCAGTAGTTCTGAGCACCATGGATCAGCTGGGAAGAGCTCACCTCACAGGACCACGGTGGAAAACAGATATTTCCAGCAGCTGCTACCCTTTGCTCATGAACATATTTCTGCTCTCATTTTCCAACATGGCTTTTAAAAACCCGAAAATAAAAATATGCACTTTCAAGCCAGGAACACTCTCTGCAATTAAAATAGTAACCTTTTTTAATTCTTCTGAAACTGTGTATCTTTGAAATACCAACTTCCCTGGATATAGTTTTTTTCACTTGCTTCTCTGACAGGGGTAAAATTACTTCAGCAAGTATTTCTTTCTAAGAGATGAAAACCAGAGATTAGTGAGATTTCCAAGGCTGTATTTGGTGCCTTTTCTATAATAACTGTGATATGTAATTCTGATTTGGGACTCTCCAAAATTACGAAGTCACTTGTGTTCTTTGATATAGTAAAGAGTTAAAAATAAACCAAACTATTGAAGAAAATATAGATAAGTATAACAATGTGATATGTATAACAATTCCCAGACATCAAACCTGCAGTATCCATGTGTGCATGCATTCTACATACTCATAAATACATTTATGTTAGCCTAGTAGAAACGACAAAACATACAGGGATGTATCACATAAAATCCCACAGTTCTTTTGGGCTAAGATTTACAAGAATGTTTTTAAGCTAAGGTCTGGAACAGAAAAACTACCAGGAACTGGGGACTTTTGAACCTGTATTACAAGAGAGAGCTAGAAGTCTTCAGCTTCAGTCATCCAAAATGAAGGCTGAAGGATTATACTGGTGCCTTCTCTAAATTCACTGTAGAGATAAAGGCCAAAAATAAAGGCAGACCATGGAAGTTGGTTCAAGAACAAATGGTCAAAATCTGGCCAAAATTAACTAAGGCTAAAAATGAGAAGTCCTGTAAATTTTAGAGTAGTGAAATCCTAGAAATTCTTCAAAGCAACTCAGAAGACTGCCTACATTATTGCTATTTCCCTTAAAGTCGTCTCCTGGCATGGTATTGGCCAACCCTTCTACTGTCAGAGTTAAAACTCTAGTGACACATGTGACCTACTCCACCACCAGGGCAAATGAAGGTATTTTGGTGTCTTCAAAAGGAAGGATTTTTTCCAAGAGCAAAAAAAGCAATTCAACCAAGGCCAGGTTGGATGGGGCTTTGAGCAACCTGATCTCTAGTGGAAGGTGTCCCTGCCCATGGCAGGGTGGTTAGAACTAAATGATCTTTTAGGTCCCTTCCAACCCGAAACACTCTATGATTCTATGAAAAAGCATCTTTATGAATGACAGAGCTGGCCAGACAACAAGGCATGCCTTCATGGTGTTTGGTACCTTGCTCCTCCAAGCAGGCAGCCATGTCGTGGCCTTGCCCTGGCACCTGGCTCACGTGACTCTGCCCCAGACCTGTGTGATTTGCCAACAAGAGGCAGAGATTTGGTCCCCATGTGCACTCAGTGCTTGGCTTCTAGTGGCTGTGGCCCTCACATGGAGCAGCGATAAACCAAACACTCTACCTGCCTTCTTCAACTAACCCTGTGAATTTGTGATTCACAAATATCATTTTAGCCTCTGGGAACAAAATCACAAAACCCCTGGAAGCCACAGGATGCCCACAGAGGCACAGGATTTGCTTCAGTGAAGGAGAGATCCAGCAATTTCACTGGAACCCTGCTATCCAGTGAAAACCTCACAGAAGTGACTGGGCAGGTATGAGGGCAATGACAGTCCCTGCTGGGATTTGACACTTCTGAGGCTGAGAGTCAGCAGCCAGGCCTGCTTTCACTTTCCCTGTTTGAAATGAGGGCTGCCTTCTTCCTCTCAGGGAACCAACTTTACTGCGAAGCCCCCGTGACTCCACGGCACCCACACAGGCAGCTCCCACGCCGGCCCAGGCGCATTGTCCTGCCCCTCTCCTTTCAGCAATGTGCTGGCAGCAGCTTTACTTTTGTTTTGCTGGCTGATCCCTCCATCTGCACAGCGGCTGGGCCCATTCAGCGGCAGTGTGCCTATCTCCCACTGCTCCCAGCCCCAGCCTCAGCGCAGCCATTGTCTCTGGAAAAGCAGTCAGTCTTTCCAAACAAAAGTCCCCAGAGCTGGGTAAATCCTTCTGACATCAGCCCCACAGCAAAGGCAGCTGAACTTGGACTTTCTCCCCAGCCATGCTCTTTATGACTTGTTCAATGTTGCTGACCTCACGTCAAATAAGCACTGAAACAAAGAGCATCCTCACCCCCATGTGCACCTAAACATCTCTTCTGATCCACCAAGAACCTAGCAGAGCTCGAAAGCTGCAGAGCCCTTCTAGGTTCTCTCAGCTTGAAAATCAACAAACAACAATGCAGGAAAGAAAACATTTCTGTGCAAGTGCATCCCTGCATTCTCTGCAATGATGGATCAGAGCATAGCCATGCAACCTCAGTATGCTCATCCTTCATTTCTTCTCATCGATATAGATGCACTGGATGGAAACTGAAGGTCTAATTTGCAGACCTTTTTTAAGGACAAAAAGTGAAAAAAATGTAGAGAAAGAAGAGATTAAAACTTCTGACTGTCCAAAGTGATCTGGATTTTACTGGAGAAGATAAGAGAGAAGTACTAAAGGAAAGATGTAGGAGACTTGGTCTACATTAGAGACACCTACTTGGACTTTTTCTGTTCTTGACTGGGAATTCTTGTTAATTTCCACTGTGATATCATGCAGGGTACCTGATTATACAGGACCTACTGTACCAGTCATGCACAAATATATACTGATCAAGTCACTGTTGATCCAGAACAGAAAACTGCGGAAAAGAATGGATTGTACAGTGAGAAGCAAGAAATTCCAACCAAAATGAGATAAGCATTAGTTCACAATTGGGATGGTAACAGCACGCAAAAATGGATAATGAACATACATGTACAGCACTGTTTTGATGGAGAGAGACACTAGACTAAATCTGCCATATCAGAAGTTTTCCACACGGACCAGGTACAAGTAATTTATCTCTACCAAATACATACCCCTCCCCATCTCCCAGGATATCTGAGAGATTAAAGACCTCAAGAGCACTGACATATTTGAAGGCTACAGCATCAGGGGCCATTGGCAGAGCTTGGACCATACACAGGTCAAGACCCCAGGCCAGTTTCTCCTCACACTGTGCTGGAGAAGCCTGGCCAAAGGCCAGAGGGGCTGAGCTGCCTTTCTCAGCCACATCACCCTGTGCCGTTTAAGCTCAGCACACCCACCGATCACTTGTGGATCTCTAAAAGAAGACAAGTTCCAAGGATCATCCACAACTAGAGGTGTTTAATTAGTACTTAACCAAACCATCAGATGTACTTACTTCCAACCAGATCCTTGGTACTCTGAAATACTTTCTAATTCCCTTTCTACAAGTCCATGAGATTTCCTATGACAATGAATACAATCACCTAGGAGCAACTCTGTGAGGACTCTGCTACTGAAGACCACCAGGCCTGCTACCACTACCTAAGGGAACAATAGAAGACCCAAGCAACCATTTCTCCTGCAGACACAGTCTCAAGTCTCATTTCAAGCTGCCTGCTGCAGCTAGGAGGCTTCTCTATATATTTTTCTGCTATATGCATTTTACGATGGATGTCAAAGGCATGCAGGAAATGAGGTTCTCAAGTGCCCAGGGATCCACTTTTCCATATTTTGTGTAGTTGCCAGACTGGATAAGAAAGGGGAGAGGGAGGGAGGGAAGGAAGGAAGGAGGGAGGGAAGGAAG
>VXBQ01001252.1:191588-297495 GCA_013400175.1 Phainopepla nitens | reverse complement strand
CATGGACAAGGAGAAAAGAAGGAAGGAAGGAAGGAAGGAAGGAAGGAAGGAAGGAAGGAAGGAAGGAAGGAAGGAAGGAAGGAAGGAAGGAAGGAAAAGGAATTTAAAACTAGAAAGAGTCTGTTTCTGCTATGTTCATAGATACAGAGTTTGGTTTGGTTTATCTAGGATATCCTCTCCTACCACAGTCACTGAGATTGTGATGATACTATTCAGCCATATTTATGAAGCTGTGACTGAGAGCTAAGTAATATTCTCCAAATTAGGAGGAAAAAAAATATTACAAAATCCTTTCACTAACCTTTCTCAGCCAAGTATGCCAGTCAGAAAAGCCTCTCCAAGTTGGTGACAGTAATAACTTAAGAATTCCAAGTACCTCATATTTACAAAGTGACAGCTTTCAAAAAGAAACTTAGAGCCCTCCAGGGGTAGAGAATAGTCTGAAATATTTCCTCAATTACCTAATTTAGCGTTCCTCTGACTTTCTCCTGACGTGGCCAATGTAAACTTTTCCATTTTCTGCCTTTTTTTCCCCTCTTGGAGATCATGCCTTTTAACAGAAACATGAAATCCCACAATTCCAGTTGCCATTGTGCCAGGGTTACTTTTAGAATCACAGAATCATTCAGGTTAAAAAAGAACTTTGAGATCATCCAGTCCAACTGTTAACCCAGAATTGTCCACCACTAGACCATGTCCCTAAGTGCCACATCTACTCGTCTTTTAAATACTTCCAGAGCTGGTGACTCCACCATTTCCCTGGTCAGCCTATTCCGGTGCTTGACAAGCCTTTCGGTATATGAAGATTCCTACAAAATGGTGCCTTTGGGTCATTAGTATGACAAGCAGTTTTTTTATTTATTTTTGTAGACAGTTCACCTTCAGGTTTCAATGCTGCTCAAAGGCTTCAAAGAATATTAGCACTTTCAGCATTACTTACTTGTGTGATTTGTTTTCATCCTCCATAAAGACAAGAGAAGACTTTGAGTGTTTTCTCTCTGTGTCTGACAAATGTTAACAATGGCTATTTGCATAAGAAAGGCTCATGATCTATATTTTGATTTTCAATCTGTAGTCAAGATAAGTCTAACCAGAGATCATTTGGGGAAGATAAATATTTATCCCATTTTTCCTTTGACAAGCTGGAAAATGCAAAAGTTCAGAATATATTAAAAGGGAGGATGCAGCCTTCCTATATGAAATTTATAGACCTACATTATCAGAACTAGCCTTCACAATTCCTTCCCACCTCGCCTTTTCTGTGCAAAAAATCTTTAGAGCAAGAACCTTGTGGTCTTTTTTTTTTCCTAAGGCTCTTAGCAGCTTGTAGTGGTGTCTGAATAATTAATCATATTAAATTTGTATATGGTTATGCATGCAGAACTATTTGTACCAGAAAATAACATGAACATGCACAGAAACTGGACACATACTTTTGAGAGATTGCATGGCCTATGTGTTCAGTATTGTTTTAGAAGGAATGAGTGTCTTAGCATTGAAAGCCTTTATGTGATGGTAGTACTGTATTACTGGTTCCATAAATCCTTACAAGAATTCAGACCTCACAAGAATAAAAATGTGTTATGAGTAGGATGATTTCTTTTTTCTCCAACCTTTCCCCTGAAAAAAATTATTTTGCAAAACTTTTCCACCTATTTCACTTAAGAAATGCTCTCAGCAGATAAGGTTAGCGCAGTACATATGTTACTCTCCAAATCCTCACTCATGTTCCTCATTAAGCATGCCTGAGATTCAGGTGGCTGGTCATGCCCAGCATTCATTCTGTGCATGGCTTACTGAGTCTTTGAGGAAACCACAGCTTCAAAGTCATTGTTCCTTATGGTATTTTTTAGCTGCTGCAGCATTTCTCCTGTGCCCACATTCTTTACCTGCGGGGCTTTTCTTAGCAATTATGATTTATGTTGCTCTATTGCATAGCCTTTTTAACTGTGGGACTTTGCCCTACCTCATTGCAGTTGCTCAGCTCCTACCTTCATCACTTATAACTGGTGTGTTGGCATCTCACCCAGATCTTCATCTGATAGCCAACTTCCAGATCCTGCAGTCTCTAGGACATAAACAGCCATTCATGGGAGCATCCCTTATTCCTTTTCTCACCTTCATCTCTGCCCTTCACCACAAAGCTGACATTTGAGCAATATTCCCTTGGATAGAGTGTTACAAATCCCATCTCTATCAGCTTCCCTATGTGCCACAGTGGTTGTATTGAGGTTATCTGGGAGGGAAGTCTCAAGGAATATGCATGAGATCTGCTAGAATGACGTGGTGCTCCCATCCAGCCTGCATGCTCCAACTCCTTGGCAGGGCAGGGAATGGGAAAGCAAGGCGCGTGCTCTGGTCGTGCCCCAGCAAGGAGTTTGGACATGCCTGAGGCACACATCCAGGCACAGATGCTGGGAAATTCTGCTGGGTTTATCAGCGTGGGTATTGCATGGGACAAAGGCTGTTATTGCATTTCACAGCTACTCTACTCAAAACCATGGGACACTGACGATTATTAAATGCCTCTGAAATACGTGCTACCAAGCATGGCATTCCTTACTGCCTGCCAACAAACAAAACCAAGTCATTACATTAACATCTATATCCGCCAAGAGTGTTAGATATTGGCAAAGGGTGATGCTGAGGAAGGAGAGGAGAAGCTGGGGACACAGACAGGAGGGAGGGGAGAAGTCTTTCCCTACATACAGAAAAAAAAGGAGTCTCAATCAGAGCTCATGATGTTGTTATTTCTGTGATCTTCTCCAGCCTGCATTTACCAAAAGCACTGCAGAAGTCACTCCAATCATTATGCACTAGAGTAGAAGGTTCTCACTGGCACATAAACACGTGTGTGCCAGACATGTCAGAGTTACAGCTTTCCAGGCTAATGCAGTTCTCAAATGTGCACATCACCTCTGGTAAGGGGATGACCAGCAGGGGAGGAAAAGCACAGGTTCTCTCAATGCAGCTCTTCAGTTTTTCAGCCTGAAAAAATGCAGTCTGTCTGTGGGGTACACTCCAGTAGCTCAAATGTCTTTTCTTCTTACCCTCAGTTTCCATTGCCCTCTCTTGCTGTGACTTTGAACACTCTTGCTTGCTCCGCTTTTGATTGACTCTCTTCTCCCTTCACAGCCAGCAGAGCACAGCTCACCAGTGCCCTGTTGCTTTGCAGTGCCCACCAACCTTTGGCTGTATCACACACTGGAAGAACAGCTGTCACCTACTCTCACCCTCTTGCCAAGCAATGCCTTTTGCTTTTCCTTCTGTTGAGCATTTGCAAGTTGGAGGACCCCCTGCAAGCTGCCTAAGTGTTGAATAAGGAGGACCCTGGGATGCACAATCCTGCAAAGCAGCAGATATCCTGCTCTGGACCTGCTCTGACTGCCATGGGTGTGTTCGCATTCCTCCAGGAATCCCTAAAAGATTAGCAACTAACTTGGGGAGAGATAAGGGATTAAATTACGTCCTTAAGTGGGTTGGGCTACAACACAGAACAAAAGAAATCCAAACGCAAGCAAAAAAATAACCTTAACTCTGTTCTTCCCTGATGCTCCAGAATGGACAAGAGATTTGGAAAATCTGCGAAAGTGCTGTTATGTGAGAGGGAGTGAAGCCTTCTACCAGCCTCCTAGATCCATTTTAATGTCTACTTATACTTAGCAAGAAAAAAAATATGTTTAGTGCAATTTCACATTTTTATAACAATATTGTTATTAATGTGGAGAATTTCTTCATATGATGACTCTATCCTCAAGAAGAGGCATGTTTGAAAGAAAAGCCCTTCATTTACAAACACAGGAGGAGATTCAGTTAAAAGCTATCAGATACAGATAAACCTCTCAGAAAGTGTATCTGGCTTTTCTTGACTATTTAGGAGAATAGAAGAATTAAAGAACTAAAAATTTAGGATGTTTTTCTATAGGTATCTGTGAAAAAGTAACATCTTGCAAGCCATAAAAATTCTTTCTCTGTCCATACAAGTAAATTTCTAAAAATCAGCTGCACGCACTTATTCCCTTGGAAATGAGGAACAGATTCAAGCCATTCCATTTTAACAACCTATGGAAGGTAATTCACTGAATTCCATAGAGACCTGAATCTCTGTCTCTGTCCCAGTGATGGTGTGAGGGGGAATCCAACAATGGAGCTCAGGGTGACCTCTTTCTTCATCTGGGCTCTGCAGGGAAGTGTTACAAGTCAGGTCAGATCAGCACCACCAGCTTTAAGTCTGCTGAGACCTATCTGAGTAATTAGTCTTGGCAAAGGTAGCAAGTGCAACAGCTCCACTGAAAGCAACCAGCTGTCCTCCAGGTGAACATCCCACACAACCTGAGCAAGCATGGCGGGATTGCGCCAAACCTGAGCAGCATTATTAGATCTTATTTACCTAAATATGAGATATTACTCACATAAAACTTTGCAACAACAGGCCTCTGGTTATTTTAACTTCTAAACCCTGCAATAACTTAGAAAAATATTCATTTTAATACAGTACAATATGAACAGCCTAGTCCTCCCTTCAGGAGGTACTTCACATGTCAGAGCACTTCATATACTTGTTACCAACAAGTACAGGCCCTTTAAGTAAAAGAAAAATACTTTGGCAATAAAAAAGCAACAGCCAGCAGCTACAGACAGTTATTTAAATAATAGTGACTTTAGGGTCACCTTTTGAAAGGTAAAATAAATAAATCCTTACTGCAAAGGCAACATAGCAAAGCATTCTGGACTTTCCTATCTCCAACACCACCACAGGTCTTGTGTAATTTTGGGTTCTGGGAAAGGAAGGTGCTGATAGAAATCAAAGTCCACCAGGCAAAAAAAGAATGTAGTTAGTGCATGAACTAACAACAGAGAGAATATGTGGGGATTTATTTGACAATCCTTTTGACAACACTCCAGAAGTCTGATAAGTGGTTGGGACTTTTCTCTGGAAAAAGGAAGGAGTTGAATATGACTTATTTTTTAAGGATAGCATGGAACTACATCTCTTTTCCAAGATACTGCCAAAAGACCCATTATGAAAAAAAAGCAGAAAAGCAGCAGTTATCTGTGCAGGGCTGCAAAGACTGGCACACTCAATGATTTAAAAACACTGAACTTGTTTTCTTAAGGATCCTGCAGGGATTAGTCCATATGTTGTAAGAAAGGTGGTCACACTTTTCCTTGGAAACTGACTGGTCAGCCACCCTTTTATGGCAATGGCTGCAGCGAGAGGAACAACACATCATTGCCAAATATGGAGCCCGTCTGAAGTTGCTGAAGCCATTTCTTTTGTTGGACCCAAGCCACTAATTCTGCTTTTTTATTGCATGTTGTGTTCAGCTAGCCCAGATGTTATAGAGGCATCGAGATGCAGAAACATTGTGCCTTCCCTTCAAAATACTTCCCCTGAAAATACTGCACAGCCTAATTAAATAATGACATTTGCAACACGAGAGATAATGCAAAACTTAGAGCAGCATTTCAGCTTGCACTGCACCCCTCCTTGACAAGTAGCCCAAAGTAGTTGACAGTATGCAGAACATCATGCTGTGCTAGAAGACCTGATGTGCTCAGAAAAATAAAACCCATCCTCAGCTTATGCTGCAGTGGGGGAAACAGGGAAGCATGTCTCCCGGGAGTCCTCATACAAAACAGTCCATCACCCAGACCTGCACAGCAGGGCTTTCCGATGGCACGGGCACATGGCAGTGCATGTATTTAAAGGCAACAGTGCTGCTGAGAAATAACTACAAAGAAGGGATTCTCAGAGACTCACAGATCACTACCAAGACATTACATGGCTCCTGCACAGCTCAGCAGCAGGCCCTGGCTGCAGGCTGAGCACTGAGGTTCAGATGAGGCAGTGAGGGGGCTGGTGGTACTGATGGGTGGCAGGTATCTATGGGGACTACTGGAAACATGCTCAGCCAAACTTGCCAGGAGGACGGAGGAAACCATTCAATAGTGAATTATATGAAGCCCTGGAAGCAAAATGCAGTGACTAAAAGCAATTGGGCTTGTTCAGAGATAAGCTGGCCTTTAGGTATAATACCTATCACCATTCCTCCATTTCTGTAATTAGGCTGAGGAAGGAAATTAAAAGCAAACAAGGAGACATAACAGCAATATCTCTTCATCAAATAAGAAGAAGCAAGTGAGAGCAAAAGACAAAAAAGTCACAGTTGCTTTTCCCCAGCCCCGCTTCTCCAAGACATCCTTTTGTGCTCCTTCATCTCACCTTTGCTCTGCCTTGTGCTAGCACAAGCATTTGCTCAGCTCTGTGGTGAGCCAGACCAGGGGAACTAATCCAGGCTGAAACTAATCTTGCAAAAATGAATTACAGCATAGGGGCAGGAATGCACAGCCAGGGCAATGGGAAGGGTAAAATCAGCTCCCTCAGCAGCAGTCCCTCCGGGGGTCATGTTGTACCTGTGAGTGCAGATGCTATCACACAGCAAGGAAAATGGTTCCTGTGGCCACAAGCACACAGGCCCTTTAAGATCAGTGCCTCGGATGCTTGCTAGCAGTGGAGACAAGAAAGCACCCAGCTCAGCACATGCAGCAGAGCCTGCTTGACAAGGCAGCTAAATATTCAAGCAGTTAGCTCTGTGCTGATGCAGCTCCACAGTTAGCCCTGATTTAATGCCAGCTCCAGTGCGTTTCCATCCATCATAGTCGCCGCAGAGAATTAAGCACTGCAAGTGTAGGTCAAGAACTAGAGCTGGTCCCATTTCTTCAAATTCAAATTGACGTTCCAAATGCAAAAAGCAGCAGGAGTTTTAACACGTTTTTCCCCCATTTCAGCTATTTGTAAATAGCCTTTAAGAACACTGCCTTCCCAAAATCAGTCACAAGAAATTATTTCCTTGTATTAGCCTTTGATCTCTCTCTCCAGACAGGTCCGATTTAGAACAGCATTCATTTACGATATAACCACGCTGGCTACCAAAGGATTACAGCAGAAATAAGGCAGATCCACCCCTAATCAAGACTGCAGTGTCTCCTTCACTCCAAAGCCTCTCTGCTTGTGCCCAGCTCAGCTCCAAGCTACTGTTTTACTTTCACCAAACCCAGAACTGAATCTGTTGCTGGCAGAAACCAGAGCAAAACAGGGAGCTGTTAATGAGTGCTGAGGTGGAATGGTTTCTCAGAAGCCATTATGTTGGGAAGGCAGATCCAAGTGCTGTGCTCTTCAGCCACTGGCATGCAGTATCCCTCGCCCTGACATGCTTCCTGCAATGGGGAAAACCAAGGGGAACTGGCATCAAGCTGGGCTGGCTCCATACCAGCCAAAAATGCCCTGGAGCAAATATTCATTTGCCCGGATAAGGGTGCATTTAAGACCCTTATGTGTTCCTCTAGCATTTCATGGCAACCTCTGCAAGGAAGGTCATGGTAGAAAACTTCACCCTTAACAAAGGATGGGGAAGAAGAGAAGGAGGAAAGGAGGGAAAAAGTGAGAGAGGAAGGAAGGGAGGGAGGAAGGAAGGAGGGAAGGAGGGAAGGAGGGAAGGAGGGAAGGAGGGAAGGAGGGAAGGAGGGAAGGAAGGAAGGAAGGAAGGAAGGAAGGAAGGAAGGAAATTAGAAAAATGAATTTTCTGGTAATTAGTTTGCAACATAGTGTTAGTAAATGGTAGTTAATCCTAAATTAAATGCCAGGGAGTAAAAAAAGAACAGAAAGGGAGGAAAGACAGACCAACACAGATATGTGTGATGAGCTGACTCTCAGAGTCTCTCTGCAGAGTCAGTATGGCACTAATGAGCACTCCTGTGATGCGAGGGGGGGATGCCATGTTCCTGATATCTCTGAGGAGGGTTTAATTCTGCTCTCAATTACACCATCAGAAACTTAGAGTAACTCCCTTTACATCTGTGAACGTGAGATCAAAACCAGATCCAAGGTCCCTGCTCCACAAAGCTTGCTGTGTACTGTTGACAGTTAAAATGATGAGCAAAGACATCAAACCTCTGGGAAAGAGGGAAAAATAAAGGTGACCAAACAGCAGGAAAAGGGGGTGGGGGAAGAACCACTCTTAGAAAAGCAATTATAGCTTCTGTTTCATGTTTCTTTCTTTATATTTAGTGGAGACCAAGGGTGTCTTGCTTTTAAAAGCCAGGTATGGCAGTAGGAATGGAGAGAAGCTGAGAAGAGATTAATGGGAATTTCAGAGACAAAAAGAACTAACTGACTTTTACTCTAAAAGCTCTCAACAATACCCAGCCAAGGCCAGTCTCCTGACTCACCAGGCTTGGTACCAGTCTGTGGCTGGCAGGAAAGTCTGTGGGCGCTGTCCTATCCTGCCACACAGATGAGGCATGAGGCTCTTTTAGTAATAGAACACACAAAAGATACTTTGCAAAGGGAGCTGGTGTCACCATAGCTCATTCCTCAAAAAATCTAAGCCTGAAAACATAAACCTAGGGGTGATTTGTACTCCTGTGTTGAACTGAACAGTCTCCTTCAGCGGGTACAAACTTTGCAATCCCAACCAGCAGAGTTCTGCTCCGCCTATCAATAAAGATCAGAGCTTGCACACAGCAATCACTCAGATACACGATGGAAAGTGGTGCATATGCACACATACACACATTTCCATGCATGCACATGCAAGTGTTCAAATTTAATTTTGGGCACGAATACCGTAACTGTTACCATTACTGAATACCATAACACTTTAGGCTGAATAGCAAAATAGCCAAAACCATAAACTGCCAATCACTGGCACTAACTTAGAAAAATATAACTTATGCCTAACACTGTTACTCCTGGCTTATGGTGCTTCACTGGCTATCAGTGGTCATGTATGAATGGGCCAGAAATCCTCTGAAATGCAGCAGGAGTGGTGCCAGTGGGGAAGGCATCCATTTGCTTTTTCCACTAGTAGACATACTCTCCTTCCAGTCCATTTTTGGGCAACCAGGAACTCACCCAAGAAGGCTCTTTCTAATGTGGCCTAAATGCAAACATGCGTTATCTTTCTGCACTAGATAGATCAGCAGCAAGACTAAAAGCCCAGCTCCTCACCTGCCCCCACTGCTTGCCTAGGGCTCCTGATCTGGGTGCCCAGGGCAGGCAGGACTGAGCCAGCCTGGGGGCTCCTGGGCTGGAAGGAATCCCTCTGCACTGCCCCCACGTAAAGAGCTTCCCATTCAAAGGGAAGCTCCTTGAGACTTCTGGGACCTGGCAAAATGTGTCTGCCACATGGTGCTTTTGGAGGAGCAGTTGAAGTAAAATGAAGGCTCTTGGTGAATTTTTAATCAACTGAGACTGCCGCATAACGAGGGCTGCAGAATTCAGCGTCGCTCTACCAATATGCTGACTAATAGCCTTGATTAAAATCCTAGGGCGCTTTTTGTAGCACACAGGAGCATTAATTCCAGTTCAGTTAATTACCTGTGCCCAACTAAATGCCATTTGCAGCTTCAGCCAGGCCTGAAATTCTTTACTTCCCCTCTTAAAAAAATGGTGCTGTATCCAAACACACAGCTGCCCCATCTTGCTGGGATCCAAGGTCCTCTCTGCCCCTTCCCACTTCACCCAGGAGGCAGGATGATGCCTGCATGGTGACTCCAGATCCACAGATGAAAGATGCGATACAAGGGCAAAAGATATGCACTGCCTCCATGACCTGATTTTGTCCTTTTCCATTTATCAGATGTTGGGTTTTGTAGCTTATGGCTGTTTCAGCTTCTTTTGTAAGCACTGCATTTTTAAATGGGTACTCTCAACTGCGCTGCAGTGGCAGCTGCCATTTTGCATTCATGTGCAGGGAGTGAGGCAGGGAAGGAGCTCTGAAGAACTCATGTTACTTGATTTTTTTTTTCTCCTTGTTTTGATGTAGCATTTAAATACAAAATAAAGGTCATCCTGACTGAAAGGGTAGAATTGCTCGATGGAAACATATAATGAATGCACTGGATGTAAAAAGGGCAAATGTCCTTTAAGAAAAAACACAAATCAAATTACCTTTTTTTTTAAAAAATAGCTTTTTTTGTCCTCAGACAGTTTCTTTTTGTGACTAGTGTGGGTCAAGGCTCAACGAATTACAAGCTCACATGAGCTTGCACACAATTGCAGCAGAGGAAATATGTCCACTGCACAGGAGCCATTTGCCTCTCTGAACTTTCCTGGTCACTAAGTGGAGAATTTTAGGAAATGCTAGAGCTGAAAAATTTGGAGAGGAAGATTACTTTTGCATGTTTGACCGGCTTCATGTGCTGCTCAAGCCTAAAATTATTTAGCATCTCCAATATCACTATTAGGCTCACTGCTGCAAGATTTATCCCTATTTGAAGGCCATGGCACTTATAGAAAGAAAACTAAACACAGCAGAAGGAAAGCCAGTGGCAGAAGGCATTTCCAAGTGCCCCTGCCTAGTGCCTGTTGCCCCACCAGTACAGACAACATATAAGCTGACCTAAAGAAATCATTGCCTCTTTTTTGCCAGGTAAGCTCTGAAAGAGGAGCATGCAGAAGGGGGCACAATGCTGCTCTTTGATGAGCAAATGACACCCTGCAGCCCTCTTCCAGCAGCTCTTCTTTGCACTGCCACACACAGAAAACAAAGACCTTATCTGGTGTAACATAATCCAAACCTGCACCATAAACACAGCAATGCTGTGATAGCAAAAATGCTGGGCTTGCAACACTGAGGCTGTTTGCAGTACAGCTTCCTTTCTATCTTTCCCTATCTCATCTCTTCCAAATATGTTCCCAGTTAAGCAGCAACTGCTTATTACAAATCAGAAAACTTTGGTGGGTCACAAATTGAGGAAATTTGAGCTCTATTGGGTGCAAACACAGCGACACGGTGTTGCAGGCCAAGGGCCCCTTATATGTTGCAAAATAAACTTAAAAACCTGGTGTGCACGTGCACTGAGTAGAAGAGCAAACATGAAACCTCAACAGCCCAGCCAAGAACTACCCTGGAGTTTGGAGAAACCCACTACAGAACCTATGAGAACAATGATATCTTAGCATTTCTATGCAAAACTGAGTTTCTACCCAACACATTATGACAGCCCTTTCAAAAGGAGATGCTCAATGACAGGAAAAGGAAGGAAATTAAAATAAATGGGAATTTCAGATCATAATAAGAGCCTTGGAGTAGGAAGATCAATTCCATCTAGAAAGAAGTTTTAGAGAGCAATAATAGTAACAGTTCAAGCCCCATCTCTAATGACCACTTTGGGGGCAAATGACTTAAACCTGTTTTATCAGTTGCTTTTCTCTACTGGCCTATTATAAGCAATATTTTATTTTTATATTTTTCCATAAATACAGTGCAGTACATGTACACTCAGAATATAGTCCAATTAATAAAATCATGCACATGCATAGCAAATGACTGGAAATTTCAAAACACATAGACTATGCAGGACTGTCTGCCCCAGGCAATGCAAAAACTGTAACTTACACTTCAAGCCAGAATGGAAGTAATTTTAAAATCTCAATTAAAAAAAGTTTGGAAAATTATCTTGAGGAGATCTTAATTCACATTCTGCCTTTTGAAACTTTAGGATTCCTATTTTCCAGATTTTCACACAGCCAGGAGGATTAACAGATGCAGCCAGAATCTGAGACTGAGAACTATGTCAGGAATTTGAAATAAACCATTAATCTCCGACAACTCTGAAAAAGATTGAACTCAAGTGACATCCTCATTTATTTCATTTTAACTACATGTCACTCCCAGACCCTGACTGGGTTTTTGCAGACTCAATAACCCTCCATAGGTGATTTTCCTATTGAAAATGCAGCCTTCAGTGGACACTGGGCACAAGCTGTGAGGTCGAAACTCTTGTCAGCGGCAGTGAACTGCTGGCAAGCACCGAGGCTGGGGTTGCCAACCTGCCCCACATCATCTCCTGCCCTGTCACTGCCTCACTACAATAATCATTCAAGCAAAGAGAGTAAAGAAAAAGCAACCACATGAATTTCGTAAAACTGATTTTTAGAGAGGAAGAAAGAAAAGTTCCTGCAGGTGCTGCCACAAGCTGGGATGCTCTCCTGCCAGGGCTTTGTAACCCAAATGGGGTTTTTCAGTGCACATCAGCTTCAAGTTCACAGGCCCTGGCTGCAGGGCAGGTGTTCAGCAGGTTGCTCTGCCAGTGGCAGCCCACTCCTCATGTGCCAGCACCAGCAATTTTGCAAAGTGTCCCACTGTGAACAGGAGAAACATTAATTTTGAAGCATCCTAGAGGAAAAAAAAATCACTCGTGGAAGATTTCAGCTTTTGAAATTTTCATCTCTTTACCCCAAAAATCAGGACTTTGTTGCCAGCCAGGCTGCATGTTGGCAAGGATGGTCTGTCAGATGGGGCCCTGGCCTCATGCTGTGGTGCCTGGAAAGCTCATGCCAGGACCCTAACTGGTGCCACTGGCCACCTGAGGCGAGTGGGGCTGTGAAAACCTACAGTAGCAGAAAATCCTCCCCATCTGTGTTTCTTACGCTGCCCTTGAAGAGAATTATATTTATCATCTTCTTTGAATCCTTACAAGTACGTTCTGCTCCCATCCTCTGCGAGTCACAGGTGATTGACTCAAGTGTACAATAAACCACCAAACAACAGTAGGACCAGGTCTGCACATGCCCCTCGCAGGAGAGCAGTGTTTTCAGCCAGGCCATCTGTAAGCAGCATGGAGTGGGTAGGGAATTCTGGGCTCAGGAAAATGCACAGCCTGCACTCGGAGCTGCTCACGCCAACACAAAGTATGGTGTTACTACTCCATCAAAAACTTGGAAGACAGTGCTCCTTTACCTCCACCTCTGCTTCCAGAAACATATTACTCAATGCTTCCTTCAGATGCAGTCAGTACAAAGCAGTGCAAAACACGCCTACTGACACACTGATAGGAATTTTAAATTCTTTAGCATCTTTGCAACCCCTTAACTCTGCAGGTGTCTGAAAGCAGGAAGATTCACTCCTCTGCCTTTTTTTTTTTTCAAACTGCCCTTTTTTTTCCTGCCTACAAATTCCCACAATATCTCCATTTATCAAAGCTGAGGGGAGCTCTAGGAAACTACTGCTGCTAGTATGGAACACGCAGGTTTCTTTACTGCTCCTCCTGCATCTTCACATTTCTTCTCCTGGGAAAGAACATCCTAATGGTTGGAATCAGTGATCTCAGACATCTTTTCCAACCTTAATAATTCTATGATCTACAGAACTGTGACCTTTGCCACTTCAACTACAGCATCTGCTGATCTGCCAGACCCTAAGGTCTTGGTGTCAAGTGATTGCCTGTTTTGATTTAAAACTAAATTTCTTCTAGCTAATCTCACTACAGATTAATGAAAAAGACTTGCTTCAAAATGTTTCAAGATCTATAATAATAATAACAATAATGACTTTTTTTTCCTTTTCTTTTTTTTTTTTTTTACAAGTGTCAGGTGTGCCTTGAACATGACTTCTGCACACCTGGGGCAGGCAGCAAAGCAGAACTATCTGCACATTTTCTCCTTATCATGGTAAGAATTCCTGCAGGCCCAGGAGGCCAGAGAACTCAGCATCCTGACAATTACAAGCATTACAACTTTCTTGTGAAATCAAGAACTCAGCAGAGGTACAAAGAGATGTAAATAGCATCCAATGAATCATGTGAGTAAAGGTAAAGCCAAGCTGCAAAACATCCTCTCTCTTCTTGGCTCCCAGCCTGGGGGCTCAATCTTACCATAAAAGTCCTTCACAGATTATCTAGCAGCAGAGCATATAAATCTCCTTTTATTTCAAAGCAGTAGGTAATCAATACCCTAAATAAGACAAAAACACAACTCTCTTTAGAAGATTGTTTTCTTGATAGAAGACAGGGAATAAATATTCCTAATAGTACCTACTTACTTTTAAATAATAATGGCATCAGCTCAGTAATCTGTGATGCCTCAATTAGAGCCCCATTGTGCTATGAGATGTACAAACAGGTCAAACTGGTTCAAGCTATTCTTGTGATAATTTCTGAAAATGAACAGAACATGGGAAACATCAAAATGCTGAGTTTAAAACCTCCTGTCGGTCTGTCAGACATCTTGACTTGAGAAATCCCCAGGAAACAAATGAAGCAAACTCCCGGGATAGGCAATCCTTAGCGTAAATAAATAAATAAATGCAAAATGAAAGCACTGAAAACTGATTTTACATTAATTCTTGTTTCATGGATTGCAAGGATGAAAGGCAGCAAAGAAGTGTGCCTGATGAAGTAACTCCCTCTTTTGATAATGCACACACATGCACACACATGCACATACACTTGCCCTCTTCCTACATACAGTAAAGAAAATAATTCTGCTTTGATTTCAATAAGTAATAAATGAGTCACATCTAGATATAAATTAACATGATTAATACTGAAGAGCAAGCCACTACTTTAAATTTGCCCAGTAGCAGTTGCATATACAGATATTTTCAGTGTTTTTTTAATTTGATTTTTCAAAAATGAAACCATCTCTCATCCCTTTAGTGTATGACATATGAATGAGAGGTGATTTGTGCCAGTAGCCTCCAACACTGAGAGACTGCATTTCCCAGGTCACTTAAAAATAGGTTAGAAATATGATGATGGAATGAATTTCCAAACTTCCCTTGATTTTGTTGCTAATTACACAGACAGTCTGACCCCCTTTATTTTCTCCAAATAGTGCTTTCCATCCCCACTACATACAGTAAGAGATGTAGAGTCTTCAATGCTGTTCAGCTATGTATAGCCTTCTACAACAGCTCCAAAGATCCTAGAGGTGAAAAATGCAGCAGATCAAGGTTCAGTTACTGTTATTATGAGAACTGCTAGAAATTTTTCCTCTGGAAAATAATTATGCGGAAAACTGGGTTTCTGCTTAAGGAACACTTTCTACTAAACTTCTGTTTTCCACTGAAAAATGTCAATACACTAAATCCTGTACAGTAGAGGTGTTAACGCTGCTGCAGTGAACCTGGGGAACTATTTCCATGTGGTGCTCATGGTCTCACCTTGAGGTCATATCCTGCACACCTCACAACCCCACATCAGGTGCCTGTCTGGGATGGGCTGTGTCCCTTTACCACATGGGAACCTTTGGCTTGACCAGGCTACAGGGAGGAGTGGAAGCCTTAAGTATCTGTAACTGTAACAGTCATTAAGTGCCCTGGCACTATTTCAGAAGCAATATATTTAGATGTTAGAGAATGTACTTCATCGAAACCTCACAAACTTTATGGGAGGGAAAGAAAATCCCTCCATTTTCAGGTCCAATTACCATCATGAGAAGTTGATGTGATAACAGTACTAGTGTCAAGTAAAAAGCAGATAGGAGGACCTGCTCTCTGCCTGGGGGAGTTTGTGATCTAAGTATTTCACCACTGTCTGCCAAAGTAATATGCAAAGATATGGTAAGAAAGATGTAAGCAAATGCTTCAATTTGTATATCTGAAATATTACGAAGTGCTGACTACTCTCATCCAGTGTCTCTCAGCTGCGTAATTCTATGTAGAAAACAGAGTTAAGGAGTGTCTTCAGGGCCAGGAAATGACTTTACTTAAAGATCAACTGCAGATTTCATATCTAATGTATGGCTGGTAAAAGCAAAATAAAAATCTGCAGGCAAGGTTAGCATCACTGGTGGGGCAAATGAGTCAGAGGACAGTGTGGAAGTGAAGCATGCAGAGGAGAAAACCTCTGAGGGGATAAGGGTGCTTGAGCATGAAGGGAGGAAACAGAGGCAGCCATTCAAAGCAGGTGACAACATGGCTATAGAGAGGGAGATGAAAGAAGCCTGTGGAAGAACAGAAGTGGTGTTCAGGGAGATGGGTACATTCTGGGTGAGAGATGGGTAAGTTCTCGGTGGAAGATGGGAGTCTGGCCAAACCTTCTACTGCAGAGGGTTTGGGACATGAGAGCAAGAGGAGCCAAAGGTGACCAAGGGCTTTTGGCATGAGGATCAGGGTGGAGCAGGATGGTGAAGTACAGCCACATGCTTCCAAAACAGGTACTTTGCACACTTCTCACTGCAAAACTACCTCCAGCTTTCCATAATGAGCTCAGGCAGCCTTGGCCTCTCTCCAGCCACCATCTGAGCTTCATTTTACAACACTGATGTTTGGGCAGTTGCAAGTGGACTGTAAGCAGATAGGAGATCATTACTGTATTTTCTCCATTGCTGTAGGCCTTGCAATGCTAGGACTAACACCTGAGCTTTTTCCTCTCCTCAGGGAACTTTGATGCCTTACAATGGCTCTGCAGTGAGAAGGTCTCTGGGTTACAGGGAGCAGACCTACAGATCCTCTTCCTCTTCCTGCCCTCCTGGCAGTGACCTGCCAGGAAAAGCCATGTCCAGAGAGGACAACCACTGAAAGATTTATCCATCACAGGTACCCGTGACAGATGTGAACCACATGGCTGGTGGAGAGCGATCACCATAGGCTGGTAGGCAAGAGGTACAGGAAGAAACTTCTGCATTTCAGTGTGGAGATGTGCCAGGAGAACATTCAGCAGCCCTGACTTCAACTGAGGAAAGAAAGAGAGAAACTTGCAGCAGTTTTGTTCAAAATTAGAAAAGATTCAGGTCTGTCCTAGCAATTGAAGGGTTCAACTTTTTGTCATCAGATCTGAAGAGACCACAGCAAAATAAAAGCTGGTACTTTACAGAGATCTCCTAATTCCCATGTGTACAGTTACATAGTTCAAAGGAGGAGATTAAACACAGGCACCTTTGGAGAGGAGCAAAGTAGCATCACCACCTTGAAAAACCTTTCCTATAAGTGACTTGGTCCCTTCCTGCTCGCAGGCCTGGTCCCCAAGGAAAGAAGTGTTGAGCAGCTCTGTCAGGGCAACTAGACTTTATCACAAGTTTTCTTGTCCACAGCTGAATTCAGGTCATGCCTCCATGATCATTAATCCAAGCTCTTTGCTCTCAGTACACATTTGATCTGGATCAGCCCAGGGCACATAATCACATTTAAGATGAATTAGCTAGAACACATGATATGGAGTTTACGCTGGCCTCATGCCAACTGTAGGAGGATGAACGACACCTGATCCTGCACAAAGCCTGCCGGCACAAAGTTACCCTGGTGCTGTTTCTGGAACAAACGTGAACCAGCAGAGCCACATCAGTTCCCTGGAACCAGCCCTGTGCACAGACTGGTTGCTGCATTTTTGATGCAGTTATACTTAGTCAGAGGCAGAGTGACTAAGTCTCACTTAATTATGAAGTCAGGGCGATCAGACTTACTCTTAGTCAAATCACATTTCGCAGTCCTTACATCAGAGTTGTCCCTCAGTTAAAAGGATCTACATTACGCCTAGACTGGGTATAAACAAACACATAGTACCTTCTTAGCTTTGTCTCCTTCTTTGCTGGGTCTGCTCAGGGCACATCCCATGTTTCTCCAGTACTAGAGCAAGCAGAGCCACATTCTCACTCCTCCCTCTGCATTTTGGAAATGAATCACCTTACCCTTTTGGGCACATAAAAGGAAATTAGAAGACTCTCTTGACAGACAGGTGATTTAGCCTGTGACTTTACTGTTGAGTTTCTGCACATCAAACTAAATATTGGGAGGAGGAGGAGGAGGCAGGTTGAGATACCCCCTGGCCAGTGCCTACTCCTTTATTGCACCAAAGCAGTCACCATCAGCTGCTATCTCTGCCTGAAAATGCATTCCCAAAACATCTGCTGTGCATGCCACTGCTAAGCATTTTAAAATACAATACATTATACGACTTTATTGAGGTCAACATAGTAGTTAAAAAGTACAGAAAACTGTGGGACTGGCAGGTGTTCAAAGTGCAGTGTGTATACAGACAGACAACATGATGCACTGTTTTCCTGCTAGTGTTGTGGTGGCAATATCTATACATATCTATATATTTGGTTACGAGCTTGTAACCAAATATTTTCATATTCAGGTTAAAAATAGAATAAGTTTTCCGAAACAACTATTGTACCACTTATCTTTTCCTAGATACAACTAAATGGTAATCAAACTTCTTGGACTGAAACTCTAACAGACAATTTGGAGGAAAAATGTAAATTCTAGAAAATAAAAGCCATAGGTACCTCACATGGGGATGCTCAGAGAATTGAGAGAATTTGAGCAGGGCCCTGAACAGCAATTCCACCATTCTCCTCATGACAATGAAGAGAACAAATGGAAGAGAAAGGTAAAGAGACAACCTGGCTCATCTCCTGGCCTCCCACTTTGCCTTGTCCTTTGTCTTAGTCTGCTTTTCCCTAGTAGGACAAATAGGACAAATAATTTCTATCCTACATCTTGAACCACATAATTCTTTTATTTCTGAGGTGTGATAACATTTCCTTTTTCCTGTCAGTTGCAAAAGAAAGCTTTCAAGGACCTTGGTGAAACTTCTTCTGTTCTAGCCTAGCTGATTCATGAGATAATCTGTTCCTAATATATACAGTCCTAAGCCTGTAGTTCTTAAGTTTTAGATCAGCACAATATTCATTTCTTGCTGTGACTCAGTGGAGGCTGCAAGAGATGGTGAAGGGGGTAAAAAGAAAAGTATTTTTATAGCAGGTTATTTTTATTAGAAAATAGTGTGTTGTATAAAAACGGCCTTATTGAATTGAGGTGTTCAAAGCAATTCCTGCAGAGTAAGATTATAGTGAGCAGAGTGCAGGTGAGAAGGTCAGAGCTGCAAACTAAATGCAGTTTATTCCACTGGTGCAGAAACCTAAGAATGTACTCCAAGGTAATCATAAACACGTGTGATGCAAGTGTCTAACATGCATAGATGTACATCCCACCACAGAAATCTTGCACTGTACACAAAAGGCAGTAACAACAACAGAAAGTAAAAACAGTAAAAATTACAAACTTTTAGTCTCCTTGCTAAATCTTGTAATAGATTATGCTCAGCACAAGTTATGAGAACAAATTAATGGCTAAAAAGACTACACTTGTCATATGTTTAAATAAAGCATTTATGAAAAAAAAAAAAAAAAGGTAAGCATGGAGAAAGAAGGATAGGTTTGGGTGTGTCTATTTGAATCCACAGTAAAGCCCAAGGCACAAAGGAGATCAGCTTGAAAATAAAACCCAGGTTGGTACATAAAGTGTATATAGGTGACTAAACAATACAATGCAGTGGAAGTACACAGGATTCAAGCCAGTGCAAGGGGGGAGATAAGATATCTGTAAGCTGCCCAGAGGACACCATGTATGAGATCATATTGATACTGTAGCTGCTTCGATGCATGAAAAACAGAGGAGCCATTTCTGCAGAATGATCTCACGTTCCTTAAAGACTGAGCTCTTACTGTCCAGTTGCTACCTGCTCCAAGCTCATCTCAGATGCCCTGTGTCCACTACAGAAGTGGGCAAGGGAATGCACAATGAAAGAGCAGAGCTCATGAAGAGCAGAGCTCATTTGCAGTGCCATGAAAATGGAGGGGATGAGGATGAGGAGAACAAGAGCAGTACACAGTAAAGTCACCAAACCACCCAGTGCAGTCTTGAATTTAGCGTGAAGACTAAACTGCTCTGAATGCAAATACAAACTGTTCACCAGCAATATTTTGACCAGTCGCTTTAATTAAACTCAGCCAGCCAGAAAAAACACATTTATGCATATTGACTCCTCAATAGCTACCCAAGATCAAAGCAAATGAGTATGGGGATGGGAGGGATCACTGGAAAAGGAGGTTTTTCTCCTTTATTCTGGAAAAAGATGTTTTCTTCCACTATTCTGTAGCTCACTCTATGCATTTTCTGAGTGGCATGTTCTTGTCCATACCAAACTCATGCCTTGTCATCTCAAGTCATGGTTAAGCCTTCTTATTTACCAGTGGAAATCAGATGTTCAAGTTTTGTCAGCATAGATGCTATGTCCATCAGCAAAAGACTACACAGGCCATGTTTGCTCCACTGGCATTTCATCACATTAAGATAACTATGAGCCAAAGAAAGCTGAGAGTTAACACAAATTTCTACTCACCTTTATTCTATCCTGCTTCAAAAAGTAAGACAAAATGTAGAAAAAGCCTAAGGAAACCAAAGACATGGAAACCCAACACATGGTAAGTTTCTTGAAGGAATAATCCCTTTCTCTGAAGAGCACCTGCAGAATAGTATGTCATTCAGAAACTGGAATTTCCTGCAATTAATCAACTAAAATAAATAAAAAAAAAAGTGACAGCCTTCCTTCAAATACTGCACATGGTTTGGTTGCATTTCTGTTTCTGAATCTTTTGATCAGTCATGGAAGAAAAGTGTCTGGCTAGACTTGCTCTACTGAAAATGAAAGATGAACTGGGAAACTCACTTGTTTTATCTGGAGAAAGAAACAAAGATAGACAAGCTGACCAAAAAGCCAAACCAGGCCACTGGCCAAAGCAACTATTTGTGTCTTGCCAATCATTTCAGTCCACATTTGTTCCTCTAACAAAACTGAGCAGCCTGTTCATACAGTTATTTGCCTAACAATGAAGAGGCAATCCAAATTTTTCTGGATTGTTTCCAAACAAATGTTGAATATAAATTCACATTCTGGTAATCTTTAAAAAGAAGGAGTTGGAGGCTTTCAGGCCTCCGCACTTACTAATACCTATTAAACAACCAGAATGAAGCTGACTCACAAGAGAAAATGTCTTCTCAGCTGATGGAGCCATAAAATTTGGCATTTCTGGGTTGTGTCTGGAGAGGAAAGTGATTTCCTCTATAAATTATGCTTCAGATGTGCCAGTATCCAAACCAGAACTACACAGTAAACACAGGTAGGGGGAGATTGAAGAACAGGACATGATCCTACTGGATACAGCTAGAAGGTTTGCACTTGATTTATGGCCTCACAGCTTGAACATACCTCACTAGTGCTGCTGCTATAGTAACAAAACAGACTGGTATGCAGGTTTGTGGTAATAATGTTTGTTGAAAGAGTTTTCTCAGTTTTGTATTCATGCTTCTGCCCTTTTTTTGGCCTATCTCTAACGGAGGTGAGTATATGAAAGCAAGAAATGCAAAACTAGAGGGGGAAAAAGGGCTGTAAAGGCTTTATAAGAGAAACACATAAAACTATGCAGTTACTTCACAGAGATAAGGGACGAAAATGTTAATGATTATTTGGAAATCTCCTAAGTGTTTCAGCCACTCTTTGGGCTTTGAAGAGCCTGACGTGGAGGTACAGTCCTCCCAAACTGTAGAAATATTGGCAGCTTTCTGACTGAAGCAGCAGTGAATGGGAACTGAGGGGAAGAGAGCAAGACTTGGTTTATTAAAGGCCAAGGTCATCCTGCGGCCCTAGTGACTCAATCCCTTACACACCTACTTTTCTTTAAATGTTACAAACAGCCCCTGCTCATGCAGTGGCAATCAACAGCAAAACTCCTGTCCCTTGTATGCATAAAATTACCTGCAAGCTTTTGCTCTTGTGTCGAAAAAGACTAAACACCATTTATCATGCTGACCCGTTGACTGAAAAGAGAGTCTGCTGTTTGGCCTTGATTCAACAAATCCCCTTATCCAGAGAAGATCTCCTGTACTTGATCATAGTACATGTGCTGCTGGTCTGAGATCTTAAATACATCCCTTAATTATCACAACATTAAGGGCATGGAGGTTAATTAAAAAGCAAATGAGGGCACTCTACAAAGGTAATTCCAGTTACTCTGACCTGTAGAGGCATGCAAGGCTTTTGCTCTGGGTATTTGATAGACAGAGAAAGCAGTCTACATAAAAATTATCATGGCCTCTTGAATATAGCATTTAGCATGGAAACCCAGGAGTGTGCTTTCATTTCTCATGGACCTAAAAGGGGACTAACCTAATATTTAAAAAAAGAACCAAGAATTTGGAAATCAGTGAAGAATGGCATTTGTCTTTATTTACATGTTTCCTAATATATATTTTCAGTGTTTTCTATTAGGATATAATTGATCTGTCACTTTATTCTTCCACTTCTACTCTCTATTTCTGTAGAGCCACAAGAAAGAGCAAGGCTCCTCCACACCTACTTACACGAATTAACTTTCTTACTGCTGACGTCTCACCCACAGTGATAAGCTGAAATATGTGAATCTTTGACTCACTGAAAAGGAGGATTGGAGATCCATCCAGCTGGTCTGTGGTTCAGTTTCTCCATTTAGGACATCAGCTTAAAAATAAACCAAGGTGAAAAACATATTTTCATGGACTGTAGTCCATTAACATGTAAGAAAAGAGGAGTTAAGAAATGGCATGGCTTTCTGGAGTAGGAAAAAAAATCTCCATTCTGGCATACAGAAGGGGAAATGCTCAGCACCTACAGGGACAGCTCACCTTATTTAAAAGAAGTGTTTCTGCATTGCAAGTTGTTTATCCAAGGCCAAAACAAGGCACCAACACCATTTTTACCATTATAACTACTGCAATTCAAGGAAATAAACCATCCACAAATATATGTCTCTGAAAAAAAAACCAAGGCCCTACATGCTACTGCAGGAGGTCTGAGCCATTTATTCAAGCTTTTTCACCTTTAGTAAATAAGGGCAGCTACAACATTGTTCTTTTTTAGTACATCAGTTTTGGCTTTTGGCTTTCTGGCAAAGCACCAAGGTATCCTCTCAATTTTAAAAGCCTGTGATCCCTCTGAGACACCAACTGGTTTGGAAAGTGGAGTATGGATTAAGTGGCCATTAACTGTCAGCCCCCAGTAATGAGACTGAGCAAGAACAGTGATAAATGAGGGGGTAAAGCAGATACTGTAATAAAGTACCCTGAGTCTGGTAGAAATTTTTAAACTCAAAGTGGCACACTGGCTTCCTCCCCCTACCCCCAAAGGAGGTGAAGAACCGAATCAGGAAATTACAGAGAGGTAGGATTACCATCTGGCACAGGAAAACTTTCAGGGATGTGACATGAGAACACCTGGAAAGACAGTTTGATTAAGGACAGCCAGCATACATTTAGACACAGGAGGTCATGCTTAACTAACCTGCTGGATATCTTTGAAGATAATGCTGCTGTGACAGATAAGAAAAGCATGACAGATGCTGCATAGCACACTGAGGTTAGATTTTTCAAACAGTTTTGACAAGGTCCAGCGTCAGAGATGACAAATGGAGACAAACAGAAAGTTATGGATTGCAAAGTAAAAGGACAGAACAGTGGCTGTGGAGCAACAGTTCAAATAAGATATAAAAAATATGTTGGAAAAAGGATACTGAATGCAGGGGTCAGATTTACAAGGGTTATCCCATCCCACTTGCCCCAAGCATTGTTTCTGTGTCAGACCAAAACATTGGCACAACCTACAGTACCTGTGATTAGGGCTCTTACATTACAGCAGTGATAAACTGTGGCCTTTAGAGCTGCTTCTGGTTCACAGTACTGAGCCTGTACTTGCACAATCATGTCAATGAAGAAACACTGAAGAGAATAACTTCACATGGGTTCAGGCTCTAATCTAAGCATCAAATCTAGGCTGAGCACACTCAGTGCTGAAGAATTTGGTTCAGTCAGCAAATCACAGAATCATTTAAAATCTTTCAAATTGGAAAAGACCTCTAAGATCATCAAATCCAATAATCAACTTAGCACCACCACCATATTCATCATTAAACATCATGCCATATCCACACTCTTTTGAACACTTCTAGGGATGATGACTCAGCCACTTTCCTGGCCAGGCTGTTCCAATGTTTGACCACCCTTACCATGAAAAAACATTTCCTAGTATCTAATCTAAAACTCCTCTGGCACAACTTGAAGCCATTTCCTCTTGTCCTGTTGGTTGTTACCTTGGAGAAGAGGATGATCCCTACCTGGCTACAACCTCTTTTCAGGTAGTTGTAGAGGTTGATAAGGTCTCCCCTGAGCCTTCTTTTCTCCTAAACAACCCAAGCTTCCTCAGCCACTCATCAGACTTATGCTTCAGGCCCTTCCCTAGCTCATTCTCTGGACTTGCTCCAGCACCTCAATGTTCTTCTTGTAGTGAGGGACCCAGAACTGGACACAGGATTTGAGGTGTGGTCTCACCAGTGCCGAGTACAGGGGACAATCACTGCCCCTGTCCTGCTGCCACAGGCCAGGATGCCATTGGCCTTCTTGGCCACCTGGACACACCTTGGCTCATGTTCAGCCCCTGTCAACCAGCAACCCCAGGTCCTTTTCTGCTGCTTTCCAGCCACTCCTTCCCCAGCACTGCCTGGGGTTGTTGTGACCGAAGTACAGGACTTGGCCTTATTGAACCTCATACCATTGGCCTCAGCCCATCAACCCAGCCTGTCCAGAACCCTCTGCACAGCCTTCCTACCTCCAGTAGACCACACCCACCTAACATGGTCTGCAAACTTGCTTAGGGTGCACTCAATCCCCTCACCCAGGTCATTCATGAAGATATTAAACAGGGTTGACCCAAGTCCCACCACTTGTGACTGATCACCAGTTAGATGTAACTCTATTCACCACCACAAATTGTAACTCAACAGAAAAAGTACAAAATAAATTAATCCCTGAGAAAGGAATCAGGCAAAGCTGAGCATGCTAAGTACCATAACAATATGGCACTTTGTTGAGGCAAGGGATTTTAATGGTTGTAATGGAAAAAAAAAGTAATTAAAGCCACCAATATATGGCAGCACATCAGAGAAAATGAAAAGAAAAAAAAATAAACCAACAACAAAAAGGAGAGATGGGATACAACTTTTGTTGTTCTGGATATGGAGGCTTAACAGATGCTCTGTATTAGTCACTGTATGACAGAGAGACTATTATTCCTCAGAGGGTGCAAGAGCAGGGCAACAAAAAGTGAAAACAGATCTTGGCTCTTACTGGGTCCTAAATTATTATTGGGTGAAGTGAGGGCAAGTTATGCTTATTTTCATTGAAAAAGAAAATATTTTGATGTGACCTAGTAGATGATTTTCAAAATCATGATGAGGGTGATCAGGGTAAGCTCTACCAAGCTAGGGTGGAGCAACAGGGAAAAGGAAGGCGAGGTATGCCTAAACAGGCTGCAAACATCTTAAATAATACAACTGGGAGAAAACAAGTAAGTTGTCAGGTGGAACTGCTCCAGCTTAAAGGCAATAAATGTGGAAGATGTTATCATGAGAGGCAGCTGAAACAAAGGCTGTATATGAGCTCAAAAGACACGGACTTATTTCAACAGAAGAGAAGAATTTGAGGCTTTTTGTGAAAACCAGAATTCTGGGATTAAGGTGCACTGTAAAACAGTAGGTGTACCAAGCCAAGTCAAGATGCCTAAAATTGTTCATACTGTCACACACATAAAGCAGAATTCCCTGTTTTGCTGCCACACCTTTACCCTGGAGCCACAGTTAAATATCTCTACATAGAAATCTTCCTTCCTGCAACTTCTTTTGGTCAGACTATTTAAGTTGAGAAGAGTTCTTCTCTCAAATACCTCAGGGCTACAGATAGCTGTGACAAAGGCAGAAACGAGCTGCAGGAGTGCCACCAAGTCCCACTTGCAGTGACCGCCTGACGCACAGACTGTGCCTTTTTTGTATGGCCCCCAAAATACTGGCTGAGGTCTAGGAGGAAAGGAGCAACCAGAAACAAAGTTGTGCTCACTTTTTACGGGGATCTTCCCATATCCTCAGACTTTCAAGCCCTGAAATGGTCATAAGGTTTAAGAACTGGGCTCCCTGCAACCCCAAAGCTGCCCCAGCTTCAGGCTGCCACAGACACAGCCAAAGCCTTGAAATGCAGTGGGGCAGGGGGTAGGACTTCCCAGTGCCAAGGGTCCACTGCAGGGACCCTTACAGCTGTCTGGTTTATGGTATTTTGGTCTAAAATATGAAAGGAAAAAAAATCCTGGGCATCTCTAGAAGGAGATGCACTCATCACTCCCATCTCAAGGCCAGGATCTGATCCACTACATGTTGACAACCCTGCCACACCAACAGCCATATGATGCAGTTTTGACCAGAATCATGAGTAGGAAAGCAGGATAATTGAAAATGGGTGTGTAGGAACTCTAACTCTTTCTGCTTAAATTCCATTCTTATTTTAGAATAGCCACCTCAGAATTAGCCTCAGTTTTGTTATGAGAAAAAAGTAATGCTCTCTGATTCAGAAATTTACACCCACCAGTCTACCTTCAAGCTCTTTCTTATGGATTAGCTGTAGCACGCAGAAATTAGGTGACTGTTGCTTCCTTCTAACAGAGAATTGACCACCATGCAGATTTATTTTTATGTTTGTTGTGAGTTATAGAAATATGTAATCCTGAGACTGAAACAGGTTTTCTCTTCTGATATATCTTCTATTACCTGATATCCTGATATCTTACTCAAGCAACAGCATTAGTTCCTAGCATTAACTTCATGTTAATATGTCATAAGAAAAAGCAAACATCAGAGCTATACAGAATAGCACAAATAGCAATTTAAGTATTGTAACTGTATACAAGAGCAAGAATAAAGTAGATGAAGGAACTAGCCTGTCAAACATGAGCATCCTGTCCTAACTGCAATGATAATAAGAGAGACAGGATTTAGGAGGAGGCACAAGGTAAATATTTTTTTTTTAATTGTGTTACTGTTCCTTTAGACACAACTTAGCTAATGATGCTACCTTCAAATATTCCTTGGATAGGTGTGTTTATCTTGTTCTGCAAGCACTGAATCCAAACAAACACTAGTCAACAACCCAGTCAGTATTCTGCTTTCCCTTGCAAACCAGAGCTGTATCTTCCAGCTTGCTTTCCTCAGGGTGTCCACAGTATTTCTCTCTAGGGGACCTGCTGTATAATTGATGTCAAGTATGAATGTTCAAGTTTTTCTGGTTTGCAAATCTCAGGCAAAGGATTCCTTATCTCTTCTGATCACAACCAGCTCCCCAGCAAAGGCCTTTAACTGGCCCCAGTCATCACACCATCACTGACAGGGATAACAAATGCAGACCTCTGGCAAAAATCAATATTATTAGGCAGGGTGTGAAAACAGTTAACACTGTTTGGAGTAATGACCTACCACGTTCCCCATAGGTGTAGAGGGACTTTTAACCATTTATGGGAAGGCAGAATTTGGCTGTTGGAGAGCCTGCCAGACTCCTCTATATACACTCCAGCATTGACCATGGAAATCTCAATGATGACCAGCCTTATTTAGCACTGTAGGCAATTTCCTTTCAAATCCATAAATTTTTTCTTTAGAAAGTTTTCATCTGAGTGATTTATTGAGATTAAATACTCAGGACTCCTTTGCCTACAGAATACAACTGGCATTACTCAGGCAAAGAGACAACTGCTAAGAAAACCAAGTGATGGGTCGTGTTACACACTCTTTTGCTCAAATATTGCGTCTGAAGTAAGCAATTTCTAATAAAAATTGGAGTAAGCAATTTCTAACAAAAATGTGTATTTTGCATTTGTTCCTTGTTTGTCACAAATTTTCTTCATGTCCAAGATGATATGTCTTTTGAGTTCAAGGATTGAGAAAGAACTGTTTTCCTGACAAAAAAATTGCAGTTCCCTGTTTTAATTTTATACTGATAAATTATACCATTATGATCATGATGACTATGCTGTGTTTTGCACAACTAGGTGGAGGTTGAGAAATACTCCTTCTGCCCTTCTAGAAGTCATTCTGGAAGAGGAACACAAAGCACATCTCCAGTTTAGGCCACTAAGCAAAGTGAAGGACTCATAAGTGACAGAAACATTGTAAAACAAGATGAGAAAGATTAATTATATCTTGGGCTACTCTTAACAATCTCCAGATTACCTGAAAACCAGATAAACTTTGATAAATATTGTTGTGATACTTGGGACCAGGCTGATAATGCCCTCACCACTACTTACAAATATGTAGAAGTATAAATGTGTATATGCCCCTGTGCGTTTGTGTGTTTGTGTGTGTATTTATTTATCCAAACTGTGAAACTATTTTGAAAAAGAAGAGGAACAAAGTTTATTGTTCCATATGGGCACAGTGACAGACAAAGAAACACATCAGAAGGAGTGCATGGAGCCAGCCACTTGTGATGGAAATAGGAACAGCCAAGGAGCCCTCTGAACGGCAGCGTGGGGCTGGGAGCCTCCCTTCCCCACCCATCTCTGTACCATTTAGTCCTGGCACAGTGAAGTGGGTTACATGAGGATTTTTTTCCTTTCCAAAGCAACCTCTACAGCTTTATCATAGCAGAGCTTGGGTGAATTGGGATGACCTCGGCGTACAGCAGTGCTTTGAGAAGGTGGGAAGCGTTATGGTTATCATGAACTGGCTGCATCAAATTTTTTGCTTCTGTACATTAAGTGTCTATAAAAAGCTCTGATTTCCTTTTAAAGAAAATAAAAATGAAGAGTCTGGCTTTGCTTAGATGCATGTGCAGGCTGATGGCCAAAAACAGCAGTAAGAGCAAAAGCCTTATCAAAGTTTAAAAAAACCAAGTAAAAAAAACCCAAACAAACAAACAAGCATATCCCAAGATAGACACTTAGTTGAACCCACTGTGACACAATATCCAAGTTCCTGTCCTTTCCCACTTCCTTCACTGCTTATTTGGGGCTTGACTATGCTACAGTTTTGCCAGTCCACCCAAGGGACTCCCCCAGGGGATGCACTTTCCCACTCCTCTGTGCAGAACTGGGAGGAAAACGTATGGGAAAAGAAAAGCTGGAGCCACTGAGCCATCCCCATTCCCTTGCAAGTCAGTAGGCAGAGCAGGAGCAAGCAAGGTAGAGACATTCCCCCCTGCCTACTCCAGCCCACCACCCCAAAGAACTGTCTGGCCACGAGACAGCGAGCAGACACTGCACTTGGTGGCACAACATCCTCTCTCTCCATCCTACCCACTGTGGCACAGGGGGAGAGGGAACAGGAGGGCTGGGGATGCTTCAGCTGCCAGTGCCCATCTGAGACTGTTCTCCTGGAGTGAGAAACAGTCCCGTGTCCCCAGGGAACCCTGGGTTTCCAAGGCAGAAATCTTTTACAACAACTAAGGCACAAGTGGCATAAATAATGAATGTCAACAGAGGAACAGCAAGGGAAGTGTTTCACTACAGCAAATCAGCACCTATGCCCCTCATGAAAAAGTATCTCCCCTCCTTCTTAATGGGAATAACAAAAAGTATGTTCAATTTTGCCAGAGCAGTAAAACAAGCATAAGTATTCCCTCCTATCTTCACAGTCAGCATTTTACAGAATGATCCATGCCAGCACATCCCCTTCTCCTGCATGTCCCAAGAGATAGTTAAAGTGAGCATTTCTTCATTCATACATGGAATGCACATTCCAGTGCTGCAGTACAAATGCTGTGATGCCAAGGAACGACTACATGATTCTCCTATTCAGGCTGCTTTTTAAAATAGAAAACAAGAGTTTTACCCTGAACTGTCTGCTTTTGGCTGACATTTTTCAATTTTCATAGAAATCCACCAATGAGATTCTGGCATCTAGAAAATGAAACATTTTGGTTCTGAGCTAAAAAGTGAAGTTTTCCATTTGGAAATACTCACAGATACTGTTTTGCCATTTTGATACAAAATAAACTTCATCTTTCCTGCAAAAAGACATTGTTTGGTCTTGACTCTTGCTTCAAAACAGTTTCCTCTATTTCTCACAAGAGCAGGCCAAGACTGTCTGTATAAATACTTCAGTCTCCTTCTGTAACCCATGCCCTTTGCTTAGCTGATGCAGCTCTGATCACACAGCAAAGTCATGCCACTCCCCTCATGCACATGCAGGGCCAACTGGAGAGCCTAGGCAGCATCTGGAAGGGAGAGGAGATAGGCCAACAACAGAAAAGGCAGCTTGATTTAATAAATGCAAGTAAATGTTCTGCTTTTCCTGATAAAAAACTGCATTTATTCCTGTAGGGAAAAGAAAGGGAAGCTTTCTTTGCCCTATTCCCACTCTCTAAATTACATCACCTCAGCCCAGAAAACAAATATACTTAGATATCTGATTAGTGGGAGTTGGACATGCAGGTATTTTCATGCAGATGGATCTATTCTCTTAAGCTCAGTTCCAGTGCTCCCCTTTATACACATCATATCATGTTGCACAGTAATGGGTTACGGATGGGATTTCCAGATCTCCCTAAGAAACCAATTTAGTCCTGAAGGCAAGGAAGCTGAATGAATTCACGTTACCTCAGACTACACTAATTGCATTAAAACCAATCACATGCTTAAGAAATAGTAAAACACAATTCAGGTCTTCATGAAAAAGCTGCTTCTTGATTTCTCTGGTTTTAGCACCCTTCTGTTCTTTCACCCCTCCCTGCTCCAATGGAGAACAGAAGCTGCTGAATCACCAAGAAGAACTTTAGTCCAGGAAACGAGAGCCAAATTCAGCTTCACAGTGTCCCAAGGAAGCTGCTGCCCATACAGGTCATGCAATGGGTCAGCTGTTATTAGATTCATTCACACCTGAAAAGCAGAAATGACAATGTCTAGAGAACAAGGATGGCTCAGCGTCCCCCTCCTCCTCTTTCCCCACTTGTGTCAGGCCTAGCCTTATGTCTAGTGGTGGCAATTAGTTTCACCAGCTGTGACACACACACAGGCACTGCACAAACACCGTGGGAGCAGCTCTCCCAGCCCTGCAGGGTACTGTGCCTTGAGACTGCTTAAATGGGTATGAATCTGCTGGGGAAAAGTGCAGAGAAGGGAACCAGCTTGCCCAAAATCACAGAGTAAACCCATGGCTTCACCAGTCTCCACCTCCTAACACCCTAATGACCACAATGGGACTGTACTGCCAGCCGCAAGAGAGCATGAGGATGGCTCTGTGTTTCATGGAACTGTGCACTTCCTTCTCTCCCAAAGCACATCCTGTCTTTGTTAGACCACCTGCTGCCCCAGCTCATAACTCAGCTGCACCACAAACTCCAGGCTGGCACCACAAAATCTGGCCTCCCGTGGGCACTGGCAGTGCAAGCACAGCAGTGCCCTGAAGGAGCTGTGGCAGGTCCCCAAACCAATCACAGGACTTGTGGCAGCCACTGCAGGGTTAACACAGACTCACCTTCACATTCTGTTTCCTTGGTCAGGTCTTCTGACACTGGCTTGAAACCCAGGCCCATTCGGAAGACATTAGGATTTTGGGTGGAGGTCCTGCTCATGTCCTGGACCTGCACTGGGAGATTTAGCTTTTCATTTCAAATCTCTCAAAGCAAGACAGCTGGGATCTTCCCACCCCTTCGCTTTCCCCATAGAAGGGCTTTCTAATGACTTTTGCAAAGCCAGCTTTGCCTACAATATGCAGTTCTCCTCTTCCAACTGTTTCAGCACACTGAGAACTCACAGACCTGCTCTCCATCCCACTGCCTGTGACATGCAGCAGCCACCAGTGCCCCTGCCCCAACAAACACAGCTCTGGAGAGAAATGAGCCAGTTGGGAGCGGGGCAGCTGGAGGGGAAGCCAAGAAGAGGCACTGAGTACTGCCTGCACCGGGGGCTGTGAGAAGGGGTGAAAATCTGGCTGTCACACATGGCCCCCCTGTGCCACGCCAGGGACGGAGATGCACGCAGCTCTCAAAGCCAGCAGGTGTTGCCTCCTTGGCAAACCATGACATCAGTGCTCTGTACAGGCTTCAGTTCACAACAGCGTAGAAGAAGCAGCAGGTTGGGTTAGAAAGAACAGAAAAACAGTACGCAACCTTTTCTTTAAATTGAAAAAAAAATGAGAAAACTGGATGGGAGGATCCAGCCTGCCTAACACAGTGTTGGAACCCTGAAGAGGGACACTGATGACCTTTCTTTAAAACACCTACCTCTTTCCAGTGAATACACAATATGCAGAGGACTGCTTCACTGTCTTCCTGAAATAGATCTGGGTGGGTCAATGACACTATCACGCACTCCTTCCAAGTACAAAAGGTCTTTAGTCATATTAATTCTCCTGCACCAAAGAGTGCAACATCTCATCATGTGAATGAAGACTGCAGTGTAACAAACATCTCTCTGTTAGCTGAAGTAAGACTGCATGAACAACATCAGTTCTGGTGTTTTCCACACACTTTTTTTTGTAATCTTAATTGTATTCTTTCAGTAAAGACTTTCATGAGTTTTGGAGATTTGGGGATTTGGATTTTTTCATGCATAAGATATTTAATAATAGATACCAGAGAGAAGCCTCTGTGTAGTAAATAAATTGATTTTTTTTCATCCCATTCACAGGAAACCCCATTTCCAGGGATGATCAAACCCAAAGAGGCAGAGAAAACTGAAGAACTGTTGGTTTTTCAGAAGACCCCTCCATAGGAGGAGACAGGAACTTCTTAACAGGCATTTCTTGCAGTGGCTGCAAAAAGTAGATCTCATGTGAAAGCTACAAGGTTAGTTGGAGAGGAGCTGACTTTGCTTTTAGGGAGTGGTGACACAAGGCTGAAGTGGTGATACACAGTGAAACAACCAGGTGCAGGAGAAGAGCGAGACTTGCTGGCAGGCCAGCACTGAATATTAGCAAGCTGGTATAACAGGGGTTGTGCTGTTCAAACAGCTGAAAAGGCACTCGGTGCATGAGATGAACATCCTGTACTGTATCTCAAGACATATTTGCCTTTACAAAACAGTTGCTTGTACAGTTCTCAAGACTTTTTGTTTATCCCATAGGTTTCCTGGGGTGACAGAAGTTTACTTGTTTTTAAACATCATGCTTCCTGTCTCTGAATAAAACTGATGATGTTTATGACACTCCGTGCTCTACAGGTTTTTATCAGCTGTATAGAGTGCAACAGACCAGTGAATAATTCTCATATTGCTACAATTAAGCCACTTCAAACACCATCACTGGTTGAACTCCTAGTGAGACTTTTGCCTCTGAAGTAATATTCTTTTAAAGCAAGTAATTACTTGTTCTGAAGGTTAAAATAAAAAAGTAGAAAAGAAACTTTAAATCCATCCTCTTTGTTTGTTAGATATTGGCAACTCTACTTCATTTCATAACCACTATGTTTTCAAAAAAGTAAAACAAATAAAGGAGAGTGGAGTGAATGCTGAGGTTAAAAAAGATCAATATGAAGACCTGTCTAGAACAGACTGTGCATTAAGACTATAAACAAGTGTTTCTCTGACCTCCCTCTTGAACCCTGTGTTTTGGCAGCCACCTAACTTAACCTGTTGAGCATGAAAGTAAGCAGTGAGTCAAAGTCTTAAGCCTCCATAAATGCATGCTAGTGGAAGAAAACATCAACAGTATTTATTTTTGACAGAAACCCTAATATCAGGAAGACAATATAGCAATGGCATGAAGAAAATACATTGGACACAGAATTTCTCATTCTCATGTATTAGAAGATAGGGTTCCAGGTTACTCCAGGTACAGCCAGTGGCTTACAGGACAATTGCCTCTGGTCCCTGAGTGTCCTGAACCTTTATTTATACACTGTCCATCTCTATCTTGCATAACATAAACACTCCTACAACAGGTCCTCAAAAGTGTTTCCAGATCATTGCTTCCAATAGGGTAGAGTCTAGCTCAGAAGTTAAATTTCAGCATCCATGTGTCTTTGCTTACCACTCCCAGGCAGAGAAGCAACATTTTTTACTGGCTAAAACATGCATCAGGTCTGTGTGTGCTTTCAGACAAAGCCCACTGCAAAATGGGGTACGGGTATTAGGATATCAAAGGTTCTACAGTGAAATTTCTAAAATAAAGTTTTTCCTTCCCCCTAAATCATGCACATAAATCAAAACTGAAGAAGACAACAGTAACATTTGTACTGACTAGCATTTTAATCTAAAACTGAGAGCAAAGCACAGAATATACTTGCCCTAAAAGACAAAAAGTACCTAGTAGAAGATGTGAAAAGAACTGTAATATAGTGAAAAGCACAGAAGAGATTCAGGCAGAGGGGAAAGAAGAAATAAGCTTTCTTTTTATCCCCTGAAAAGACAATATCATGCAGCAATTTCTATAATCCAGAACAAAGGTTCTCCTTTGCTTCATAGAGTTTGAAAGAAAGGGAGAGAGAAAAAGAAGAAATGGAGCTTTTCTAGCAAGGTGGGTGTTGTGCCAGGGTGCTTTTCAAGTGCTGCAGCAGCAGTATTTAAGTATTAATTCCTCTTTGCCACATTGCAGAGCCAGTGGCATCTCAGTAGATTCCAACTTCACCTTAGCAATGCCCAGCAGAGTAGCTGCACTCCAGAGAGCAGCTCGCTTGCACATCCCTGAGCTGTCAGTTTGCAGCACATCACTCCAGCCATCCAGATGGGAGGCCAGCAGAGTGGGGAAGGCTCACAGTGACCTGCCCAGTAACATTTTCTGCAGATTGGAAATCCCAGTCACAGCTCATCCAGTCCTATCATAACCTCCTACAATCAAACCTGACATGGAAAGCCAACTACAGAATGCATTTCAAGCCTCACCTGCTCTCCCAAGAGTAGCTCTACAAGCCAGAAGCATTTTGATGGCCTTCCTGAAATGTCTGTCTGGCTAAAGGGACCTAAAAATACCAAGGTACAGCACATCCTTTTTTCTACTTGCCTCAGTTTTGGAAACCAAGTGCTGTATTTAATGTTGGGGGGTAACCACAACACCAGTCAAGTCAGAACAAGGAGGTGGGCAATGGAAGAGCAGAGGACTAGCTACCAAATTCTGGTAGAGGTAATTATTATCATCTGAAGGGTACATTGACAAATATGTTATGATGGGGACTATTAATCCTTTTCATCAGTTATAAAGGTGCCTTCAGAGTAGAATTGTCTTTACTCATTACCTCTATAAGTATGAACCTGAAAGAAGGAATGGGAAACAGCCAATTTGCAAAACTGTGCTGTGTGAGCAGGACAGCCACTCCCTGCTCCACCAGTATCAAGCCCCACACATATGTGCCAAGGCAAAGAGCAGAACACTGTGTGCACAGGGCTGATCCTTAGCACAGTATCCTCTGCTAAAGTAAGAGTCATTTGAAGACATTAAAACAAGCCAAAAAAACCAAAAACCTGGACTCAGATTCACCGGCACAGGTAATCAGTGCAGTTTCAGCGATACTAGCCAAGTTACACCAATTCATTTCTACGAAAGTCTGGTCCATTAAATGTGAACACCATTCTTGGGTTTTATTTTCTCTCACAGGATTTAGGAAAATAGGCTCATTTTTTTAAAAATAAAAACTCCCTTCTCACTGTCAGGCATCTGTATTTGAATTCAGTGAAAATGGAGCAGCAACTATTCATTTTTCAAAAACACTTCCATTACTGCATGTGGGAACAAAAAAAATAAAAAAAAAGTAAGGCTCTGTATATATATGTATGGAGAGATTTAAAAATTCCACATACGTGGCATATGACATATATGGCATCTCCATACCCATTTGCATGTACACCATACACACACACAAACAGCACAGACATGGGCCTGCATGGTATATAGATGCCCATGGCAGAGATGTCTGCAGAGAGGGCAAAGAGGAAGTTTTCATGCAGTCCAGACTTTCAGGCATGGCCTCTCCAGGCACCAGGATAATTGTTACTTGTGGAACAGAAAATTTTCCTTTCTGCAGGGTCAACTGTTGTGGAGCATTCAAGCAGGCATTTCCAGCCCTTCCACACCCTCCAGGAAGGATCCCAAACACAGCGGTTCTCTATTAAATCCTCTGCATTTGCAGAGTTCCTTCAGCAAGGCCTGACAGGTCTCACCCATTTTGTACAAGGTACCTAAACCTATGCCTGCATTGGAATAGCCTTATCCTTCATGCATAAGATAAAACACTCTGCTCAATCAGCACTTCAGATAATGGTTTGGTTGTTTTCCTTTTCCAGCAGGAAAGAAAAAGATCTGTTGCATCTTTCCTCCCAGCAGCCTTCTGCAAGCAACAGTGAAGGTGTTCTGGCTAGGGCAGGCACAGGTTCCCAAGGATACCCTTCTTATCCCACATGCAGAAAAGAGGCAGGCGTTAGTGCCAAAAGGAATGTCAAAGTTTGCCTTTCCCTTTTTGGAATGTCAGTGCTCATTGATCACTAAATCACTTCAACAGCTTATTAAGTAGAAGTCATAGAGAGTTACTGCCACTCTTCTATCAATTTAAAAATATTAATGGGGGTTTTTTGAGTATAATTTCTTTCTGAAGGAAAAATATTCCTTGTGTTAAATTATGAACATTTTGGTCCTCACTAACCAGTGTGCAAGGTTGTTGATAACCCAGAACACAGAGTTAGTGGAATTTTAACACCACAATATGTTTTTAAGGTTGCTTCATAGCTTTGTTGTCTGATTTCTTTATCATTTCAAAGGATCCCTTCCATTTGGTTTTTCCATTTGCATACAAACTGACATTCTCTTGATATATATTATTCACAGGTTCATGTCAATACCAGCATAAGCAGAAGCTATCAATCACTTCTCTGATGATAACAGTAAATAAATAATGCACACTTTAAACCTTCAAAGCACTGCATAAATATCAGTTTGTTTTCACAACATTCCTTTAAGTGTTGAGGAAAGCAGTTTAACCATTTCAGTAGACAAAAGCTCAGATTCAAGGACCACTTCAGACCTGTATGAATCATTTTGTATATTAGCCACAGAAGAATATACATTCTGATATATAACCTATACACACAAGACTGGGAAAAACACATTTCCTCCCTCACCCTCCCTCAAAAAAAAAAAAAATGAAACTGAAGCTAACTATTTCTTATTTTTAAAAGAAAGCCAGAGAGTGTTTACCTAACAGTATTGCCATGCAGTATTACCAGACTGTGCTGCATTTCCCTTTAGATGATTCTGAAAGCTTCTGCTTCCCCACAAACATGGGGGAAAGGGGAGACGCCACTGCCTGTTACCTCCTAGTGCTCTCTTTCCCAAAGGGCATGAGGCTGGAGCAGCAGCTACACATCTCTGTAGCACCTGCAGGCACCTCTTTGTGGTCACCTGTGCTGTGCCACTCCCCATACAAGGGACAGCACACATCTGCCACAGGCACGAATGTGCTCTGGGCACAAAAGTGAAATACAGGGGGGAAAATGCTTTCTTGTGGTGAGGCTGGTCAAACTCTGACACATACTGACTGGTGAGGTTGTAGAGTCTCCATCCTCTGAGAAACTGAAAATCCAGCTGGATACTGCTCTGAGCAACCTGCCGCAACTGCCTCTGCCTTGAGCAGGGGTTGGGTTGGATACTCTCCAGAGATGTCTTCTTGCCTCAACTGGTCTGTGCCTTTTGCATAAAGAAGTTGGGAATCCCTCATCTGAACTGCTACATGCCCATGAAAAATAAATACCAATGTTTGAGGATACCAAAGGATTTCACTGTCTTTTACTTTTCTTTGGGTACAGCTAGAAATGTCATGCCCATGGCTAGAGACGTTCATCAGCTACCCACTCCTGCAACAAATGATATGACATTTGGAGCCAGACACATGAAACAAAAAAAACAGAGGACCAAAACTAGACACCTGATTCCAATATTCAGTGCAAGGAGCAGATGTGTGTTCTTTGTGTTTGGAAGCCTTTCAGCTCTAAAATAAAACTACTGTTCATTCTCCAACAAAAGACTGGGATCAAGTATCAAACTTTTTTTCTTTATCTTTTCTCTTCTTTTTATTTCAGCAGCTACCAGCCAGACTTCATAGCATCCTTCTCCCACAGTTTTCCTTCACATATTTAAAAAAAAAACAAAACCCTTCCTGCCCATTACGCCATTGGTTATTTCACATCCATTGATCATTCTGCCTGTCCATCTAGCAGAAGAGGAGCAAATAAGCAAGAAAACTAAGATAAGGCTAGATTTTTGTCCTAGAAGGCTGCAGCACTGTGCTGTTTACCCTGTTTTCTCTCCCTTTCCCCCTCCTTACCATATCTGCTTTAATCCCTAGAGACATTTCCAATAGCAGATAAATCAGCACTTTGAATTCTTCTTCTGATGTTGTAACAAGCTGGCAAGTGGCACGACATGTTGTAGAGAGACACATGTGAATACCTAAGTCAGAAATAATGAGATTTCTCTCTCATATTCAGCGTGAAATGAGAGGCAAACGAGATCACTACTGAAAACAGAGGAGTATAAGAAAAGGTGTGGGGAAGGGAGGTAGAAAGAAAGGATGTCTAATGCACTTTGCTTACTATAGTGGATTTCAGAAGAAAGAATGTCTCACAGGCAGCACCCTAGGAAACAGATCCAGAAGGACAGGACAGCTGCAGAGGGCAGTGTCTCAAATCTAGGCAGCTCCACCCCATATCCCAAGGACACATCCACTGTGACCAAGCACTTCTGTGTGATGTGGCCAAATGAACCAGCCTTTCAAACAAAAACATAAGGGACAAAAGGAGGAAACAAAAGAGAAAGGGAATAAAAGGTCCCAGTAAATCAATTAATGCAAAAGTCTGCTTCAGTTAATAGGCAGCACTGGTAATTGCTGTGTGTGTTGCCTGTGATGAATGGGGGCTGGTTACCGTTGCACAACTCATCCTTCTCTGCACGGCTGGGAACCGGCAGAACGCTGATCTCCGCTGCAAGTCTTTAATTATTGTTAAATTAATCAGGGCAGGGTGTCAGGTCTGGGTTCATACTTAATTGTCCCAATTTCTTGCAGCATCAGACTCCCACCTTTCTTCCTTATGCTCCCACCCCCTCCCCTGCCCATGCATCATTTTTGTATTGGTGTTGTCTACACAGCAATGAGTCACACAAAGGTTTTTGAGATCCCTCACATTCACTACTTCAGGACTCTGTGTCTTCAAAATCCACAGCATAACACAAAACTCTGGAAAGCAGAACTCCAAACAAACCACAAGACAGATGGTAGAGTATTTTGCCACTAGTGCAGAATTCAGATATGGTTGCTCTTGTTACTCATTAACATTGGGCATGCAACCATTTCTCAGTCATGATCTCATTCTCTGGGCTGGTAGACTACAAGGGGCATCACCATCTTAAACTTTCTCATTCCCATTAGTGATCACTCCACTGAACCGCTTTTGTCTAAAAAGAGCATAAGCAAGGTGAAAATCTGGTCTAAACTGTTTTACTGTTCAGAGCAGAGGTCAAGAACCTGTCAATGGTTAGAGATGATTTACACATATTCAGAAGTCTTCTTCACAAAGTCTTAAGCCCCTAGTTTCTCTCTTCTCTGTCTCCCCAAAATGTAAACGATGAGTAGAATTGAACTAGCATATTCCATGCAGCTTTCAAAGAGTTAAACCACAAGTACATAAAAGATTACAGAAAGGAGAAGGAGGCTGTGCTCCATGAATAGAGTGGATAGGACAAGAAATAATGGGAGCAATTAAGGAATAATTAAGTTGTAGGAGAAGATTTTTAGGTCAGGAGTGAGAAGAAAAAAGGCAAGTTAAAGCAGGAAATAACTTGAATAAATTTCTTAGGGACACTGGGGGATCTGTCACCAGAGGATGTTAGGAAGCAGACAGACATAGCCTGAAGATATTGAGGTGGTCTGAATGACTTCTTCCAGACCTACAGTGAAAAATCAGACTGGTGTAAGGGGAGGCCAGTTGGAGATAAGCAAAGCAGCAGCAGGGATCCTGAGGACCGGCTCAAAATAGAACTGCAGTGACAAATGCAGTACTCAAGGTTTGGCAGTGTAGAATTCTGAAAATTACTCACACTTGAGTGTCAGTCCAGCCTTTACACACTACAAAAACAAGATGGAATTTTCCATGATTCCTATCATGCAAGCATATAATTTACAGCAAAGTTTTGGAGAAAAAACTAAGGTGCATTAAACTGGACAGTTTCTTTATTAATCAAAAAGCATAATCCTCATAGCTGAGTTCACCATTTTCTGGTCTGAGTTCACCATTTTCCATCATTATGCAGAAAAAGTTAGCTACTTTTAAAATGCAACCTCCATGGCATAATCATACTTCTCCCCTTTCTCACCCACCTGAAATTATCCACAGAGCAAAGCACCAAGGGAAAGTCCTGAAAAATCAAACCTGTGCACAGCCAGCATAAGCAATATTTTACTTTCTTTTTTTAGCATAGGTTAAAGAAGACTTCATAGAGATTGTTTAGAAAGCTCCTTCATTATTTCTAGGTCATTGGCAGGAGCAAGTTTACTGTTATGAGGAATACATTATCAAAAGATGCCAAATTTAAGTGATCTAATGCATTTAATATTGTGGGGCTGCTCACAAAGAACTTGGTCATAAATCTGACAGAAGGAAAAAGACTGGAATTCTGAAATCTCCGGTAGGATCCGTAGTCATTTATTCCTTCACGTTACTATATGAGTTCTCTACTTATGGCTTCCCACTGATAAGTAAAAAACCTTCAACCTGCTGAAGTGAGACTGTGTAAGAATATATCTTTGCATAATTAACTTTGATAAGGAAGCACTTTAGATAAAATGTGGTTGTTGTATCATTACAGCGATTCTTTCTTACTTTCTAAAAATGGAGACAAATTAGCAAGTCTTCATTATCCTAAAAAAAGGCATCTAGCTTCTCATTGGCACTCCCATATTTGCTTCTCTCAGTTTTACATTCATCCGGGGTGATATAATTTACATATTTTTATTTGCACCAGAGTGGCAATTTAAGGTCATTGTGCAATCCCAGCAATATGTATCACACCGCACAGCTCTGACCTCCCCACTGTGCTGTGAGTAAGGAATCTAACACCAACATAAGTGAGGCAATAATTTCTCTTTACCTAATTGACTGCTTTCAGCTCTCAGACCTTATTTTGGGCTGAGGGAAGGGAAACCGTGGGAGAGAGAAAAACAAGAAACAAGAAGAGGGACCACAATGAGATTTACTCCCTCAGACTGAAATGCCTTTTGCTTTTTTATTCAGCTGCATGAAGCAGCAAAGTTAATTATATAAAATTGTTCTTCAAAAGATACATTTCGGTCAGCCCAGTTTTTTTTCCACTGAAGGGCAGATATAGAATGATCTGCTTCAAAGATGAATATGCTGGGGTCCCACTGTGGCACACAGATGGACTACAGCAGACACTTCCACACCACTGGCCCATCTTTTTCTTCCCAAAGCCAGAGTCATGAATGCCTGTCTTCTCTTCAGTCCCCAAACAGCTCTAGACTAAGCAGCTCAGACAATTCCTGGTCTTCAACTGCCTCATTATCTCGGATCTTTTTTGTTCTAAAGTACTCCTTCTAAAGAAGATAGGCCTCCACTGAAGCAGTATTACCTACATAATAACAAAAGATCTCTCATACATGTGCATTGCATGTACGACCTCATTTTCTGAGGGTCACAACACAACCTGCCAAGAATGGCATTTGTGGGGGAGTTCTTATTTTCTTTTCACATATATTAAAAGATCTATTTCACAGTTGGCTGTAGCTGAGACATCACTTTTTCCTTTTTATCTGTGTGATACTTGCATAATAAAATCACTGTGTGTCATACTATCAGGAGACAGTAAAAGGACAGAGTGGGTAAAGCCAGGAACAGTGCAAACCAAATCAGGACATCGTGAATTTGCTGCCACTTATTTTCCTGCTTTTCTTGTCCATTGTAAGCCTCATAGCGTTATTCCTGAAAAATGTTCCTAAAGTCTTTTTCTGAGTTTGTTTACCCCTGGGGCTAGTATTTTGTACAGGAATTTTAGCTCTGCCAAAAGAAGAGTCAGTTAGACACAGTGTTAACCAATGCTTGGGCCCCCATACTTTATTCCCAGATGCCTCTTTACACTACAGTAATTCCTATGTTATTGTTAAATAATTGGAGGTAGAGAAGATGTGAGAAGAAAGTTACATGTATTGGCTTCTACAGATGAGAACATAAAAGATACTTAAAATTCTCTCAAATGGATAATTTCTTAATTATCTTTATAGATTTTCTGTCTGTCTTGCTATTGCTACCACTGCATCCCATTAGGGGTTGTTTAGCCTCAGATGGTTTCACAATTGTTGTTTCACGATGCTTTTGAAAATTACTATAATTTGTTCATTACTTGTGTTAAAAAAGGCTTGAATTATGAGCTTTTTCAACAAATGTTTACCGAGTATTACAGAAATCATAATGAAATTTCACTCTGTAACACTTGGTAATTTTATTTTTTATTATAATGATGTTTTTTTCTTTAATCATATGAAGTATCACCAAACAGTTAAACCCTAAGCAGAGCTCTTAAGAGTTAAGTTATGGTTAGCCTAGAGTTCTGGAAGTAGGACTTCATTAATTTCAGCAGTACGTTATCACAGCTTATACATAACAGATCATAGCCATTAGTAGCTGAAAATTATTACTTGAAGGCTAAGGAGAAACAAGATGACAGACTTACTTGACCTTCCAGGACTATGTGTCAATTCTCTGTGCCACAAACAAGTTACACAGGATATACACAGAAGAAAGGTCAAATAAAAAAAAAATTAGTTTTTTTCCCTCCTGTGAGAGAAAATGTGCTTTGGCAATCTTGAGTTTGGAGAGTGGAAAACAAGAAACATGAAAATGCCCTCTCCTGGCACCACTTTTCTGAAGTGGAGACTCAAATGATGACTAGAGGGTCTCCACTGCCCTCTTTACAGCTGGCAGCACTTGTTAGTGCACAAGGTAATAACAGAGAATATCTTAGATGGCCTCAACCTCCTCCTTAAGCACAAGATGGAAATGAACAGCCCTATTCTGAAGTGTCTGAAGGGCTATGACCCCAGACCTGTCAGCAGGGAGAACAGAGCTATTTATCACATTAGAATGTCACTTTTCCTTCTTAGAGTACTGCACTCAGTATATGTATTTTTATAAATCCTTAAATGCTAGAAGGATTTAGCAAAGGTACTGCCCTTCCCCATTTTCAATGTGTCTTGCTTGTGTACTTGACAAGAAGAACCTGCGACCAGCCTCTCTCACTGCGTGATGGAAGGTGCGTGCTCTCCGCAGGCGCTGCAACAGGATGCTTTCCAGAAACAGCAGCAAATCTGAGAGCAAAAGGCCCTCAGGAAGATGAGTAATGCAGAGAGAAAAGGGAGAGATTTCTGTGGCACGAGGCCCAAACTGCAACTCTTTATGAAGATCAATCAGGTCTGGATGTTACTGAGCCTGGACGGAGAATGCCTCTGTATATAAAAAAAGCTCCTGCCCATCACTCATCGCTCTCCCGCGGGAGGCAGCTCAGTCATTGGGCTGTCCACTGTCTCTGCTGTAGAATTTGGTGTCAAACCACATCAGCCTGAAAATTGTATTTCTCCAGGCTAGCACTGACATTCATAGTTCAGAAGAAAGACTATAGGCCTTATTCATTCACATTTCATGCCACAGCAGTTCCACAGAAGTCGATGGAACTGCACCAGCACATACCTGGAACAGGTCTGGTTCAGCAATCAGGAAGTGCTGGGGTCTCTCCTAGACAGCTTCTTGGGAAGAAAATCTCCTGCAGGGATTTCCCACCATGTGAGCAACAATGGTGCTTCTGAAAGTCAGTGCACAGGATTTTTGAAAGGGAGAGATTCAGCTCTGTGGGAAGTATAAGCCCAGTATGAGCACTTCACATGGATATCCCATACAGAAAAAAAAATGACTGGCAGGGCACTGAGTTACTTTAGATTCTAACATTGCTTCAATGCAATTGCCACTGCATTTTGGTGATGTTGCAGTCTCTTCAAATGGCAAGTTCTGGAAATAATTTTCAGTGCTGCTTTTTATGTTAACATTTTGAATTATTAAGCTGAGTACTTTGAAATAAGCCCTGCTGAGAACCTCTGTGAGGATTGACCAGATGACCTCCAGAGGTCCTTTCCAACTTAGAGTTTTCCCTGAATTTAAGATTCAGAGATTATTTACTTCAGGTGATGCTTATTCTGTAAAGACCTGTTTCAAATCAGACTCTAGTCATACACTCCCTTTTGTAATCCCTTTTTACTAACAGTACTAATTAGAGTGCATTACTGCAAGATCATTACCAACTTATCTACACCAAATCTGCTTTTAACACTTATATTTATTTGTGCATGAGAGTTCATTGTAATTTCTCTTTACTTAGATATTACTTACACCTGAGAAGCAACATTTTCCAGACTGCCACCATCCATTTCCCCAGAGCTTCCATATGGCTTTGAACATCTCACCATTTCTGTTATTCCACGGTAAATGAAGAGAGCCTGATAGCAGCCAGAACAAGAAAGCAAGTCTCATTTTGTTTTGCTTTTTAATTAAAAATAAATAACTTACACACTGCTCAGATATGTGGTGATGTCTCCCTGTGTGCCATTCTGTGTGTATGTCTATACACCACGTTTATGCAGAGTCTGTGTAAGATATTTTCCCAGGAAGAGTCTGTCTGAGCCCCAAACCGACACACCCTGGACACACCACTCAAATGCAGACAAATTAAAAATGTGAACACACTACATCACTCATGTTTCTCTTGGCATTTCCCAAGCTCTTCTACATGGTGTGCCAAAAGTGCTTCTGTCAGCCAGGATCCAGCTCCTCACCACAACGGCAAAGGCCAAAGTGATAGAGCAGGCACAGATTTATTGAGGGAGGATTGCAGGAGCAGGGAGATAGGACAGGCTGCTTGGCCCACACCTCTCCAGTTACTCTGCTGTCCTCTCACCTCTTCCACCCACATTCTTTTCAGCACTGCAGACACTCTGGTGCTTTCCAAAACAGCTGCCTCTGCCTGGTGGCACTGCTGGAGCAAACCAGTTCATTTGAGCTAGTAAGCCTGTCAGTTATTATATAAAAGATGTTCCAGTCTTGCAGTATATAAATTAAGCTTGACACTACTGCAGCAGGACCTTTACTTTTCCTGCATATCCCGTTACACTTGATGGGAGTTAATAACTGCAGGCAGTAAGAGAAAGACACTGCTTTCAGGAAAAATAGTGAGGAATAGATTTCAGGGAACATGAAGATGTTCCTTGCAGTGAAGAATTTTTTAAATTAGCTGACAGTCAAATAACCCAAAACACTTACTTGTGTATCCCTTTGATCTTTTGTGCTCAATACTGTGGCTTGTTGGACATGGCATCTTTCCTCCTCCTGCTTGCTTTATGCAGGAGTTATATTTCAAGGTATCAGAGTGCTGAAGGTTGTTAGTAGAAGGTATCATTTGTGTGGCCCTTATCCGGATTAGCTGTGTTTCCACATGTCCTTTAATTCACCCAACTAATCCTATTGATATCATGACCTTCATCTTTTACCTCCTTTGTCACTCTCACCTAATGAACAAGTTCCCATAACCTAGGTCAACCATTACAAAAATTCAGCCAGGACTGAACTCTACAGCTTTTGCCTGCAAAATCAAAATACCTTTGTTTTGCCAAATTCTAAGCACACCTACAAGCTAGAAATAAGGTTAGAATGTATTTGTAACAAATATTTTATGCAAATTCTGGCACTTTTTTTTTAAATTAAATATTCCATCAGATATTTGTCTGTTATTTCAGATTTTGACTAACTTGACTATAAAATAATATTCTACAGATATTTGCCACAAATCATTGCATTATGTTTGAATGCACCCTGATATAAAAGCAAGCTGAAAGAAAGCAACCATGTCATGGCTTATATCACTTGTGTTTGGACTGTGCAACCAAATCTGATCCATGGGAAAAAGATACACCATCATGTCAGGAGACTCCCCCCTTCTACTTTGATGCACACACAGCTTAGGTGGTATCAGCAAACAAACAGGCCAGTATTAAGCATGAAAAATGAGGACTTAAGTGCTTAAGCCCTGAGCATATTTCCTGTGTGGAAAGAAAGCTAAGAAGGCAGAAAACTCAGCAATCTGCAAAATTGGGCATTATTTGTTTCACCTGGAAGAGTGGAGCCCAGAACTCTCCTTGGAGGCAGTCAAAAGCCATCACAACAGCAATGTGAGATGCCAAGTTATGCAACCAGACAACAGGAATCCCCCTACTGCATATTATAGAGTCACCTAGAGCTGCCATGCACCTGAGCAGTGACTTCCTGGGCTCACCACCAGCAGCCTTTGGAAAACAGTCACAGACACAAGCTGTCTTCCCCCATAGGAACTAATCCAGCCTGGAGAGCAGTCCCTTAGTGGGGAGCAGACCTCAGACAGGCTCACCTTGTATATCTGCCCCATTGGCTACATATATGCTAGATTGTCCCACATAACACCAGAGATTCGTTTTACCGGACTAATCAAACAGAAAGAGCAAAACCAAAAACCAAACCAACCAAAAAACTGAAAACTATCCGACTTCTCCACATTTGCACAACAAATTTAGTGACTCAGTGTGTCACTAAACTAATGGTGTCAATAGGACCAAAGCATACAATGACCAGTGACCCACATCAGCGGCAACTATTCTGCCTGGCATAGTCCCCAAAAGAGGCATCCCCCCTCTCCCAACTGCAAACAAGGTCCATTGTGTCTTTCCAGTGATCCGTTCTGTTTGCTGAAAGCTGAAACAGGGCCAGTGGCTCTTCTGTTGGCATCCCAGTCCACTTTTCGGCTGCATGCCTTGTTCTCTCCTCCTACCCCCAGCCAAGCAGCTCGCTTAAACAGCCGACAACATTTGTTTGGATTTATCGTGCAGTTATGGCCCGAGTCCAGACCTGAGCTGGCAGGATCAGTGGAGGACCAGCATCGTCCTATTCAGCTACACACAACCTACTTGTCATCCTTTTGGGAACCAGTGACTCAGATGTAACTTTATTGCAGCCTGGCAGCTGGTGGGACTGGGTGAGACGTACAGAGACAATAACTCTGGCACCCATCAGGCCCCAGAGTGCAGAGCAGAAAGCCTGACTGCAACCCTCATTCAAGCCCTGGCATAATTAAAACAACATTACCATTCTTGGTGGCAGATTTTCACCTTCTGTAAACCCAGGCTTTCTGTGAGTGTTTTGTTTTACCAAGTCTGAAAGTCAACAGATTATAAAACAGAAGAGCAAGCCCTTTTTCTTTCTTTCGGGCTACTGCTATTAGCAAAATCACTGCAGCCTACATTTGGGGCTGTACATATGGTGGATGCTTGACTGCACCGTTGGCAGATACCTGGGAGACAGCTAATGAAAGTAAAGGTTTACTCTTTTGCAAAGCTCCAGACAAGATCTTTTCTCAGGTGCTATTTCTAAAGTGGGTAAGTGAGAGAAATCTTATATTTATCATAGTCAATCTTTCCTTCTTAGACTGTGGTTTCAGAGGAGAGCTGGGCAGCCCCATAGGCTCCCTGTGTTGCCACATTCCTTCCTCCTTGCCCACTGCCTGCTCACACCTGCTGCAGTGCCCTTCCAGTCCTGCTGATAGAGCTGGTTCTGCAGGCTTGCTGAGCCCGGACCAAGGAACTCATCTGGGTGGAGGAGGGGGAGAAAACAAAATATTAAGTCACCCTAAACTGAAAGCAATTGCAGCCTGTTTGCCTCCATGCAGTGTATTATTAATGGTACCTACTCCTTCCCAAAGGGCCACAGCCCTGCCAATAAGCACTAGAGCATCTCTGTAATGCCCAGCAGAGAGCATGTCCTGCAGGTAGCTTTGCATATGCCCTAGCTAGAAATCCAACTCCGTTCTGTCCTCTCAGCTACCAAGGATCCAACCAGCACCAAACTACAACATCTGTGTCTTTCCATACATACAGATTTTAGCCCTGCCTCAACCCTGCCAACAGAGTACTGTAAAGGAAGAGAAAACATTTTCAGGGCAGTCACAGAGCAGAGACTAAACACATCTCTCTCTTTTTCCCTTCCCAGGATGCAAGATGATGCTGTTACTGCATCCTCGGAGTTATTCACAGCGTATGCAGCCCATGCACGCCCCATGCACCTGAGGCAATGCCCACTCCTGGCCTAGGCAACTCCAGCAGCTCATCTCCCTCCTCCTGACATCGCGGCTCAGTGTCCTATCCCCTCCCCCAGCCTCAACTGTTGTCTGCTCTTCTAGAGGGAATAACTCCGGCGGTTGCCTCAGCAGCTGCTCTTCCCTTTCCCAAGCAGCAGCAAGAGCTAAACTGACCTAATTCCTGCTTGTTTCCCTGCCACCCACAGAATCTGAAATAGCAGCAGTGAAAACTGCCAAGGCGCTCGGCAGCGGCCGCTCTGCCGCAGCGCGGGACTCGCTCACGTTCGCTCCATTTTCTGCAGGTCCCGCAAGGCTTAGAAACTTCTCAGACTTCAAGTTTTGAAACCTGCAAAAGTGGCGGACAATTACTGCAGACAGCTCCTTAGGCAGCCTCAAGGACAAGTGAATTTTTGTACCCTACGGCACATCCTCGGCAGTGCTCTTTATACTGCAAACATCAGACATATCTATTTGTAAAAATCCATGCATAAGTCTCACAGCTGCTCTCTCACCTCCTGTAGTTTGGATTTGCAGCCAGGTTTGGACTGGCAGGCTATTTGTTTTTTTCTTTTAATGAAAGCTGGGACAGTCATGATCAAAACTTCAGCCAGAATAGGAGCTGAATTTGTGTATGTAATTTGGTAGTGAAATAAGCTGTCACCTGCCAGGCAATGTGAGTGACCTGTTACAACTTCATTAGAAGCAACCACCTTTGCTGAAGTCTACAGCCTCAGATACATTAAAAAAAAATACATATATATATAAAAAATTATTCTTTCCCTCTAATGGCAACACACTGCCACTATCCAAGCTGCCCAACTGCCCCCAAAATTTACCAAGCTTCAAAGCAAGCAGGAGTGGGAGCATTTAAGTTAATTAGTGTGTGGAAAGGGAGCCAAAGATATGGTAAGATTTGACATGGCATATGGGATCCAATAACATGTCATTAGAGGTAGAAAGCAACCCTTCACAGTGTAGCTTTTCAGCTGCTTATTAAGGCTTTCGGTTCAAACTTCTGGCTGAAATTTTCCATGCCATAATTGCTACTATTCTGGTAATTAAAGCTTGCTATAGTGCAAAAACAAAAGCGCATTTCCTAACTTCTGAGTGTGTGCCTCTGCAACTTCACTCATGTGGTTTCTAGTAACAGCTGAGGGGGAAGAAGGCTTAAGTCTCTTAATTTGAACATCAGCAATGCTGGCATTAAAGTCCTTCCATACTTGATGGGCATCAGGCAAGGATGTAAATTTTACCAGAAGAGATTTTCTGTCCTTGCATCTGCACTGTGTTTTTATTGCTCTTGAGACTCTAAGCAATCTGAAATTTATGTGGAACTCCTGTGTCAGTCAGACAAGAGATACCACAAAAAATAACAATGGCCAAGCACTCTCCAAATAATCCTCCTTCCCATACCTCTGGCAAGGGGAACGGTTACCAGTAGAAAAAGCTCATAACATGGAATGTCAGATTTCAATATTGCACTGAAGTTTCTGTAGGTATCTTGGCCACTTCCCTATCCCAGCCCTCATCAGCACAGTGACCAATGAATGTCATTCACTTAAAGCTTGCCAAAGCTTCCACTAAGAATTTCTGGCACTGCTTAGACTCCTAGGAAACCTCAGAGCCAAACAGTCTGTGAAATAACTATGAAAATTGTATTATTAGCCTCTAAACAGAAGCAGCATGACACTACAAAGGAAATATGCAGGCTGTCAGAGGCACTGAGAGAAGGTGTCAGCTACAAATTAATGGCTATTAAAACATCCTATTTGTTCCAAAGTGTTAAAAATGAGATTTTTAGCTCTGATGGCAGAAAAGGTGGTGGTGTCAGGTCCCACATTGGCATGCCATCTCTCCCAGCTGCTGTTGCCAGCATTTCAAAGCTGTTGATTGGCACCATTTAGATACTCCCATGGAAGCCTCAGGAGAAGGAGAAAGAGGCTTCATTCCTTTTTCTTGGTTTAGCTAAGGTAGAGATATTCCTGGCTCTGCTGACAAACATATATGATTAAAGAAATGAAGGCAGAGGAGCAGAGATAACCTCAAGTTAACATGGATGGATAACTTGAGCACAAATCTAACTGGGGCATCCCTCTTCATTGAGAAACTGAAAGTACAACTAGTTATCTAAGTTTTGGCTCAGTTAAGTACAAGTGGCTTCTACATCCCAAACTCAGGGTACCACAGGTTTCCAAAATGTGGTATGAAAGCAGAGAGGCCCTCACAAGCACTTTTACCTATCTTCCCATTTTGCCCATTTAAAATTTACCACCTCAAAGCAGCAGTCTCTTATATAAAACAGGCTAGGAAAATTATTTGGGAAGGCTAAAAGCCAAGCCAGTGGCAGGCAGAAGTCTCTATACTATCTGTAAAAGGCAGTGTCTTTGGCATGCCAGCTGTTTTTGGTGGAGTGGGTCTGTGGAGGGAGGTGTGTGTTAATCATTGCTATTGTAGATGGAATTAATTCCATACGTGCTGCCACACAAGACACTTGGGGACTAGAGGCTGGTACTACTAAGTGGAAATACTACTGAAATTTTTTCACAGCACTCGTAAGGAGAGGGAACAAGTGTGGAACACACTGGTACTCCACAGCCCACAGCTGAAGAAAGGACCATTGACTTTAATCTGTTTGAAAATGTTTTCACTGAACCTACTGCAAACATACTGACAGAGACTTATAGGTCCAAGTTAAATAACTTGCCACAGCCACAAGAGCAGGTCAGTAGAGTCAGTGCTTGGCATGGCATGCAATACCTGTATTTCATGCCAGCACTTCTAGAAAAACCCTCCTACAGGTCCCTGAGCCTTGGAAAGCAGGGGAAGGAATGCTCAAGGGTATGGGATACGTAGAGCTTCAGAAAAGTTAGGCTGATTTCAGAGCATCCAACCACCTGGGTCTCATCACAACCACAGTTCAAGTGCTGCAAGACCAGCCTACCAAGGACAGAGACCTGAGACTTCCCTGCTCTGGGCTCCCTTGGGACTGCTGGCCAGGTGGGGATATGGCAGAGACACTGCAGAGAAAGTTTTCTCGAGAAGCTGGCTGGTGCCTGTCAAAATTGCATTGTCACTATCTCAGTGTCACAGACTCATCCGATTGCAAGTTGGCATTGTATGATGGAAAAAGTTTTGTATCAGAATATGCCCACACATCTGAATATAAAAGGATAAAGACCTTTCCCTGAGTCCACTGTGTCTTGGGACAGGCTATCTGAAAATCCGGGGTACTTCACATATTTCTTAGTGATCTTTTGAGTCCAAAATTCAATGGGGACTTCAAAACACCAGCGTTTTAAAGCCATTTCTGTCTAGAGACCTAGCACTAATGTAAGGCACACCTCCTTTACCTGGTCAAAAGCACTAAAATATCACAGAAGTGGTGCATCCGTAATTACATTGACACTATCAGCTTTTGAAAACTAAAAAACAAATTCTAAAAAAGTATCGTATAAACTCAATATGCTATCCAAAGCCAAAGAGGAGCAATCCTAACCTACTTACTAATTTCTCTTTTCATTGAACTACATCTTTGTAAAAAGTTGTAGAGACTGCTGACATCAGTCTCAGACTCTCACTAAATGAGAGAACTTGGGTGCTCAGAATAATTGAGATGATGAAAGGATGTAAAAGACTGAAATGGAAAACCAAGGGGACCCGGGGATGCAAAGGGGAACAAACAGAGGTAGGCTGAACTGATAAACACTCCAGCAAGAACTCACACCGTGGAAGTTAGAAAGGGAGCTTAAATTAGAGGAGGTACTGTTATTCTTAAGGTTTGTAATCAAAATCCTGTGGTTCCAATTAGGAAAGAAAAGATGCCTGGCCAACATGCTATTACCAGCTTTTTGGCAGGAAAAGCCATTTACAACAACCAGGCTGCTTCTCCTGCACTCAAGTATTTGTTTTTACATTCAAGCCTTCCCAGACTCGACAGCTCTTGGAACAGCCACACTTGTACAGGGCAAAGTCCATATCAGATGGATCATCAAGCAGAATAAAGTGTTATTACTTTCTCAAAGCTGCTATTCAGTCACACCCCTTACATTATTTCTGCGAAAATGAGGGAGTGATTTCAATTATGGAAGTATGGAAATTTCAATTATTTGAGTATGGATAAGAAGAGACTGAAAACAGGAGATGAACTGTTGGCTTTTTTTTTTTATCCTTCAAGGCTGAAATTCATAGTAAAGCTCCTCAGAATAACACAAAGCAAATTCCTTTCAATGGTGCTTTTCCACCTGTCAGTCTTAGGAACACGTCTGGGAACACCCCAGTACTGTGCAAGTTGCTGAGTGTTTGAGGTGTTTGGCTATACTGGAGCAGAAACAAGAAAAGGAAAGGATGTTCACTAAGACTAGCATTGCCTAGAGAGAACTGGGGCTCCTAACGTCAGACTCCTGCTCTGCATTAGCCACAGGAAGACCTCTTCTCTCTGCTTCTCTTTCCTTCTTTCTGTGTCTTGATCTTCAGTGACTTGAGTCTCTTGGGAAAGCTCCCTTTCAAGTTTCACTCTTCCATACAGTCTAAGCCCAGTGCAGAACTGCATGTGTTCAGCAGAAAACGTCCTCCACTTTTTTTCCCCATGTTATTTAAAGCTCCACTTCATTATATTTACTGGTATTCTGATTTTAATAAATAATAATTGCATGCTTCTTGGAGGCTCTAGGCATCTTAACGCGTAATTAATCATAGTACCAAACCCCATGAGCCTTCAAATCATCATTAGAAAGAAAATCTTTCAGCCAAACACCTTGTTAAAAAAATGAGATCCTTTCCTTTAATTGGTCTGGGAAGCACATGCACCACTCTCTTAAATGGATGTCTTCTACACACTACCCACAGATCTGGGCTCAGACCAAACCAGGGAAATAAATTCCAGAGATGCACAGTCCCTACACAGGCATATCCTGCCAGCACTCCTCTCTCCCTGTAACACATTGTGTCAGGTTGGAATGACCATGAGGAGATTGCAGGGAGAAAGGAAAAAAAGGGAGTATCCCTTCTTCTCAAGTAATGTAAAAAGAATTATGTAAAGTGATACCTCAGGGACAAAACACTACAGCATGGACATGGGCAATTTCACAAAGCTGCCATTAAATAAGAAGCACTCCTCTTCTCTGAAAGGTGTAAGTGTAAGGCTTCAGAGACGCTTTAGCTCTTTTTCCCCCCAACAGCTCCTTAAATCTGGAAAGTTAAACTCAATCTAATTTCCTTTACAGTAAACATCAGCCTTGATAACAGCTGGAGAGTCAGCACGTATGCCTAACAACAGCAGAAGGTTACTTCTGGTCTACACAATTACACTAATCATAATCTAACCTAACTGAGCACCATGGTCACAGGCAGAGGGTTTTCTCTTGCCCAGACAGAGCTCCAGGTTAGCCCTGTCCCTGTGTTCTGTTCACTCAGGACTCGTAGTGCTTGAAGAGTTTGACCCTCCCTGCCAGCCTCAATAACCAATGAACAAGCACAGCTACCAGCCAGCAGCAGCAGCACAATGTTTCCAATGGCCCTGGAGCCAGTGGTCAGGCCACCCTCAGTGCATGCACCATGGGCCCAGCCACAGCCATTGGTGGGTCTTCCTAAAACAGATGTGCTGCAAAGCTCCAGTTTTCCCAGTTTGTAACTTCCAACTTACTTCGTTCACCTGTGGTGCTTGCTATTGGCACAGCCCCATTACAGGGCTAACTCCTAGGCAATCCTAACAAGTAAGAGTAGAGAGCTTAAAATACAGCTTATTTCCTTCTAATTATTTAAATTTCCCTTCAGTTTTCATGTCTTCTACACAATGAAGGAAGGTCTAATATGTAACGGATTACTGGCATGGCAGAATGAGCAAATACCTAACTTATTTGTTTTAGATGGAGTAATACAATAAAAAGCATGCAACCTACTGTATAGTGCCCATGAACTTTATCCTTCTGAATAACACACAGTGTCCAAGAAAAATTTCCTGCTTTGAGAGTCTGCAGCCTGGGACTGGAGCCCAAAGACTCCCAAGAAGCTCCAGCAGATGGTAAACAGCTGCATGTCCTGAGGGAATGGCTAACCTGGCAGTGGTTTCCCATATACTAAATCCTCATTGCTTTAACAAGGTTGCCTGGAAGTGGCTTGAACAGAAGTAAAGGGAATGCTGCTCTGATCAAGTGACTCACAGAAAGAGAGAGGGAGGTCTTAAGATACTCTCTGGAAAGGATTTCAAAGCTGAGCATACCGTTCCAGGAAATGTTTACAGACTGGAAAAGAGGAAGTTTTGACATTCATTGGCTTACTCTGTTGCAACACGGCATGCTTACCAAAAATACACAAAGAGAGGGAAAAGAAAAGCTCCCTTCTGAAGAAGAGCTGGGCAGGAGGCAAAAGGAGTGTAGCTCTGCCCACTTTACAGTGCCAGCCAACAGGAGAAAATTAACTGCATCCTGGCTCCACAAGGCACATTCATACCTCAGCCCCACAAAGATATCAAAAAGGAACAAATGCCAGAGTACATCAGAGAGGTGAGAGCATGAGGAGTATACTTTCACTATAGTTTTCAGGGCCGTACCTGCCATATACAACTCACTTTACAGATGCCAAAGAAGACTGTGCTCCTCCCTGGAGATGTTAGCAATGTCTGGGTCATGGAGCAGTTACAAAGAGACTATATTTAGGGTTGTGGTGGGTGATGGTGTTTTTTTGTTTTTACAGATTGAACAAGTTCACAACAACCAACAGAAAAAGCAGGACTTTGTAGATGCTTCTGCGGCAGGGCTTAAGAAAATCATGTTACATTTTAGGTCAGTGGCTCCTAAGTTTTTTTTACAGCTCAGACTCCTTTGACAAAATGTGCCTTCCTATTCAGCCCTTCAGTTACTGCACTGTCCTGAGCCAGTGTAATTTCATTCCTCTAATCCACCTGGGACGTCTCCTCTCATCCCCTACCAAGAGGCTGCAAGATCCTCCTTTTGCTGCCACTGGGTTTTTGGCAGCAGTATAAGCCCAGAGGAAGAGCTGATGTTCCTCTCTACCCCTGCAGAGGGGCCAGGTGCCAGGGCTGTGAGACAACCACGCTTCAGCTGCTCCTCACCCTGGCTGAGCTACTGAGTCTCCAAAGTGTCGTCCTTCCAGCAGAAAGAGCTGCAGGGACAGAGGCCTCTGGAGGAGCTACGTGAGAACAGTCCATGAGAGAGTAAGGGCTAAAACAGTGCAGGCCCCTCAAACTTCACTGCACTCCCCCTGTTCTGAAGCCTCAGAGCATCTCCTCTTTTTCTCCCCACCCTATAAACCTGACTCCAAAAAGGGCGTGAGCTCTTTCAAATAGGCCCCAGAGCCTGTTGGGAGGAAGAAGAATGAAAACAAAGAGTCATCACAGGCCATGACAGCAGTGATCAATCCAATACCCATCAAAGGTGAAATGATGTTCATCTGGACTGACAAAATGACAAGGAGTCTGATCTAGAAGGAGTGAAAGGAAGTTTGGCTAGAAGGTAAGCATTTCACTCCTGGAGATGCGTGCTGGAAGATGACAGGACACGCAGAAGTCATCCTCCTCATCCTTAGCTTTTTTGCAAACCATATATATCCATTTTCTTGAACTACAGAAAGGCTAATGGGAGGAGAGCGGGGGGACAAAAAGCCAAACAAATCACTAAGGTTACTTTGTTCTGAAGCCATTTTTTTAGGAAACAGAAGTCCTTCAGATGTCAATACTACACTAATCCGTGGTCCCCTAAGTGGACTAGCTTTTGCTGGGGAAATGAAGTGCCCCTGCAGTTCAGTGACTTAGATATTTTGAAATCCTAACCTATTTAACAAGATATTAGTCAAAAAGTAGCCAGAATGCATGAATTAACAGGACCTATATGTAACTGCCTAATAGTAACCATTTGCTTAATACTGTGTAGCTAAATGGTACAACAAAAGAATTAGCTGGTGACATCCACTTAGGAAATATGATCCAATCGATACTCTGATTTCTTTCTAAGTGCTGAACTGGTTTTGACACATATAAAAATGTGGTTTCAATCAGACCAAACTGCACCACAAAAAAACCTTGTAAAGAAGCCCAGACGTGTGGTCTTTAAACAATGCACTGAAGTAAAGAACATTCACAATGGGATTGAGACTGGGAGCATGGGGGGAAGAAATAAGTGGTCCCTCAGTCATTATTACCAGCCATGAGATCACACAGACCTTTCATCTTATATTATCAATCTCCCTTTGTGCCGGACGCACAATAAAATATGTAGTGTCAGAGCTGTAACAGGAGGAACAGTCAAATTCCCCTTGCTTTTCTCCTCCTGACTGCCCTCATTTACATTAACTTCTCAGCAAACAGTAATAGCTAATGGAGCAAGACTGCTGCAGTCCTGGCTCAGTGACACTGGCTAACTGGGAACACTAAAAGGATGTTCAGAAACACAGACCAAAATGACGGCAACTGATGCAGGGGGGAAAAAAACCCCAAACAAAACAACTAAAAATGAAATAAGCAGATAACCCCTCCAGACTAAAATATCCCCCATATCAGGGTCCACTATAGTGTAATATTTTTATGAAGAAACCCCACTGATCACAGCTAATCTAATTTTCTATATGTCCAAACAAGAGCTAAATGAAGTTTCCTCCTGGTGATGGTCTCAATCCAAGCCCTCAATGCACCAAGCACTGTTATTGTCTTGGTTCCAGCAAGACACAGTGCCTGAACAACGTCCCACCTGCAGTTTTAAGATTGTGTTTCATTAAACTGAATTATCTTTGTGCAAAATGTACAGATTAGCTCCCCAGCTAGCTCATATTCGTAAGTACACACAAGCACCAACGAAGCCAGACACGTTTGATCCCATGCAGGGATCAATGGCAAAGCTAATTGAGCCTTCACAGACCGACTGAGAGTAACACATCTCCTGTGCATAAAGTCAGAGGGAAAGAGCCGAGAAGAGCACACACCCTGAGCAGTATGTAGGGAGTGCATGTGTGTCCATCCCCAAATCTGTATGCCTACCCTCTGAGGGCTGGCAGTTACAGAGAAAGATGGCCATGAGCTCTGCACACATATGAATTTAAAAATCATAAAGGCAGCCAATGGCAAACAGGGACACTTCAGGTTTAGAGCTGAATGTATCACAAGGACCTCAAGAAATAGGCTGCCACTCTTCTTCAAACAGGTTAGTACTTGTTTTACAGCTTATGGCATTGCTGCTGTTCCCCTCGGAGCTGCCCCAACAGGTGCTGAGCCTGACACACACACCTTTGAGGGAAGCTGGTCCCTATGCTGTCCACAGGCTGCAGCTGCAATGCATTCACTGCCTTGTCACACGGATACCTGCGCAAGATTTATGCTAACTGAGCTTGCATTCTCACAGGACTCTGGTTGTAGCATCAAGGTGCTCCAGTGAAGCTGCCTGTTGCAATATGTGTCTGGCCTTTGCAGGCTCTTTTTCAGGCTGCAAAACTAGGGCACTGGCAGGCAGACAGCTATCGATACCAGCATGGCTGAAGACCTGGCTGCATTTCAGTAGCGCCCCAGAAGGCTCTACAGAGCAAAGGTAGTGTGGTCCTTCTCCTCCATTCAAGTTACAAAATGAAGAAGTCATCACTCCAGTTACTCAGCCTACCAAACATTAACTTACCCAAACCATGTCAGGATCCGAAAGAGATCTGTTAAAAAAATAACGAGTTGCTGCTTTTTAAAAGTTTGGGTTTCTTTGCTATTTCTTATCGAAGGTCACATGGAGTAGGTTTTAAGAGTCAAAGAACTGTTCTCCTGGTTGGGAAATCTGGCTTCACAGCTGACTGAGAATGGATAGACATGAGCAGGTTTCTTTGCTTTCTGAAACAAATATTCATTCCCACATATCTGAGTCAAATATTAACAGTAATGTCTTACTCTAGGAGCCCATAACAACATGAAAGGTGAATGTGTAGATTTAGAGCAGTCAGCTTTTAGAAAAAGACAAATAAGGCTGATGCCAGCAGTACCTCAGGGAGGGCGTCAGCCCCTTGTACAAAAAAAAGCTCATGTAACCCAGCTTTGTACTGTCTACGAGTAAAGAACAATTTCTTTGTTGCTTTCATCTGTTTCTTTAGTTTTGTTATTCTTTATTCATGGTCTCACTGGCCATATCAAGATGACGAGCTGTCCTGAAAAGCACATCATGCCAGTTAGGATAACAAAACTTTCACCAGAGAAAGGACAATGAAAAAATCAGCAGTCCAAATCAAGTCCCCACTCTTCAGAGAAAAAAAAAAAAAGCGGCGGTAGACAGTGAACTCAATATTTCAAGCAACTTTTGCCCTAGCAATTATAAGTTTCCTCCATGTTCATGAACTGCTTAGCACAAATCTGAAAAATGCCCACAGCTCACGTGGGAGGAAAGGAGGGGGGTGAGGCACATCCCCCTCCTCTGCAGGTACAATCTCATACAAGGGGGTGAGAGGAAAGATTCTGCAGCTGGAGGTGCCACATGAGACTGAGCACACTACACCATGTCAACTTCACAGAGCAAAGCCAACATATTAATAGCCACTGAGAAAAAAATACCAGTCAAATGTTTGCCAAAGCTCTTGTAAGAATAAGGACCTGTCCCAAGAAAGGTTATTTCACAACTAGTTCATTTTAGGAGCAGATAGATAATCTGGTGAACCACAAGGACAATCCCTCTGTTTCTGAGGATGGAGTTACTAAAGCTTCTGAAAGGGTCCACTGGTGAATAGACACTGATGTTAACCCTGTAATAGCACCACAGCAACAAAAATAGAGAACCACCATGCATCAAGGAGTACAAAAGGGAGAAGAGCTGATGGATTTACTCACATTTATTTTGAAGTGAGCTAAACTTCAAACACTGCCTCTCAGCTCCATCTCATCACCTCTAACCTTACTCATTAAAAAAATCCAGATATAGTGTACTGATCTTAGGACTTGCATTTGCAATTCCCTGGTCATTGCATTAAGATCCCAAGCACTAGCAGAACTCAGGCATGTTTTTATTTAATCTCCATGTTTCAGTCATAGACTAAGGCCTGGAAGAGATGTATTCTCTTTTGTACAGTGAGCCACAAGCAATATAGGGGGACATTTTCCTGTCTGCTCAAGAGAGCACAATATATTGCCATAAAATCCTGCAATAGTTTCCTTGAGAAAAGGCAAGCGATACATGCCTGGTACACATTTAAATGCTTGCTGACATGACTCAGTCCTTGAACAGTAGTCTTCCTGTGGATACACCTGCCTATGGGACAGTCCCTCTGCTGTTGTCTTCAGCCACCTGTCACTCTGCTGCAGATACCAGACACTCTTCTTCATCATCCCTACTGCACCCTGAAAGGCAAAAATCTCCCTCAATTGCTTCAGGCAAAGATCAGCTGGGTTAGTTTAAATAACTTGGTGGTTCAAGCTAAGCCAGTCCCTCTGGGTTTTAACTCTTCTAAGACCTGTTCTATCCAAAGTTTCCATAATAGTTTGACTACTTCAGCTGGGGGTGTGATGTTTTATCTGTAAAATTAAAGTGGTAGCTACACATGTACTTACACTGATAAAAAATATTTCACAACACAGTTCATTTCTCCTTTGTGCTGCAAATACCTGCAGCAGAGGAAACACCTTTGCACTGCCACTAGAACATCCATGAACGTCCCATGTAAACTTCGTGAGGTTCAACAAGGTCAAGAGCCAGGCATTGCACCTGGGTCAGGGCAGACCCCTGTGTCAATAACAGGCTGGGGGATGAACAGATTGAGAGCAGCCCTGCTGAGAAGGACTTGGGGGTGCTGGTGGATGAGAGGCTGGACACGATCCAGCAATGTGCTCTTGCAGCTCAGAAAGCCAGCGTGCCCAGGGCTGCATCCAAAGTAGCATGGCCAGCAGGTTGAGAGAGGGGATTCTTCCCCTCTGCTCTGGTGAGACCCCTGTTGGAGTGTTGCATCCAGTTCTGGGGTCCTCAACACAGGAAGGACATGGACCTGTTGGAGCAGGTCCAGAAGAAGCCACAAAGATGATCTGAGAGCTGGAGCAGCTCTCCTAGGAAGACAGACTGAGAGAGCTGGGGCTGTTGTTCTGTCTAGGCCCTGGAGAAGGGTCTAGACAGACCTTATAGCAGCCTTTCAATACCTAAAACACACCTAAAGGAAAGATGGGGAGGGGCTTTTTACGAGTGTAGTGATAGAACGAAAGCTAATGCTTTTAAACTAAAAGGAAGACTTTTTTACAGTGAGGGTGGTGAAACTATGGAATGGGGTGCCCAGAAAGGTGGTAGATATCCCATCCCTGAAAACATTTCAGGTCAGGATGGACAGGGCTCTGAGCAACCTGGTCTAGTGGAAGATGTTCATTGCAGGAGGTTTGGACTAGGTGAGCTTTAAAGATCCCTTCCAACCGAAACTATTCTATGATTCTGTACCTAAGAGATGATGCCATTTTTAGATTTCTGCTTTCAAACCAACACAATGGAAGTACTTTGTAAAAAACCACACCTTGCAAGCAGTCTTGTTCAACTGTGTCCTGCCTCCTGCTTCATCCATTTGTACTGGTCCCCACTCCAGATTCCAGTCCTTGTTTAACTGAGCAACTTTTTAAATGCTCTCCCAGGTGCATCTGCAGGTGTCACAATGCTGGAAAGCAAGGGTGGGGATGTGCTCAGGTGACAAGAGCCCTCACTTTGATGGTCTCCACAAAGCAGTGGGATCACATCCCTAGTGGGTTTTATTCAATGCAGCCTACCTTTCCCCCTCTCCCCTGTGCTGAGCAGGTGCATTTTCCGTCATTCAAAATGTGGCCAGTGTAAACATGACAGGACGGAGAGCAAGGAAACTTTTCTCCTAGCTTCTCAGTATCACTTTAAGAGGTGATTTTTTGGGGACACATGTGAGCACATGCTGTCTGAACCAAAGAGAAGCTGGTTGCTGTAAGCAGGACGTGTGCATGTTCAGTAAGATGAAATTCGCAAACCCCTCTGTCAAGAGCAGTGCCAGACACATTTCCCTGCCAGCAGGCACCACAGCAGCTCGGAAGGACACATTTTAACAGGGTGAGAAGATACTAATGTGCCATTTCAGTTCTGGCATCACCATCACAGATGCCAGAAAGGACATTCCTCATTCCCGCCTGTGGGGAATGAGTAGAAATTTTTCTGCTGATTATCCAGACAAGACAATCCATCCATTTCATTGGAGGCTTTGCACATGTCACTAGTGACTTAGAAAGTGACCTTATACATACTAAGCCATCCAGCCTGGCTTTTAGATTTTATAGTTTTTAATTTAGATTCTCCTGATTAATGCTTCCATCTTTCTTTCCTGCTGTTCTGGAAACTGTAATATATCATGGGCAGAAAACAGAACTGAGGGGGAGGGCAGGAAGGGAAAAAGAACAAAACTACAAAAATGATCAGATCAGCCAAAGCAGGCAACAAGAAGAATACAAAACGTCAGCAGTAAAAGTAGACTGAAGGGACTGGCAGGGCAGCAAAGTAAGCAGTGGGATGTAGGGGTTTTCCACAGAAGATAATCTTTAAAACAACAAATCAGCTCGGGGCATTGTCATAAAATACTCTCCATGCAGATGGTAACTCAATCCTCCAAACATGGGTGGAAAATGATCTCTTCACTCAAGCTTCAGCTACACTCACCCCCTAAGCTTTCCCACAAAGGGCAGAAAGGGAGACAGAAGTGACCTGGCCAGATATTGGCAATGAGTCTTAACTCCACCCTGCCTTTTAGTTATCGGCAAGGAAGTGTACCGCCAGCAGAATACTGTGGGTTTTTACCACAACTGTTTTTAAAATACATCTGTAATATTCCAAAAATTTTTTTTAAAAATTTAAATTTTATATTGGTACCTCCTTACTAATCAAGCTGACACCTCTCAAGGAAACCCAGTAATCACATCCAGCAACTTTATTAATTGCATATAGTGGTCTTCTTACAACCTAAACTCCTGATGTCAGGTGACTGACTGGAAGCTAGAATTATCATTTTCATGAGAGGAAATGTAAAAAAAAAAAAAAAAGAAAAAAATTAAACCTTATAATTGTGGAGAAGCATCTATAGATGAGCAAAAGTTTCAAAATAGAGAAAAGTTTAAAATAAACCAAGAGAATTATTATGTTCAAAATTTAGTGGGTTTTTTTGTTGATATTGTTGTTTTAATAAACACCACTGTTCTAAGACTAGATTTTGACTATCTATATGTTGCAACTCACTTCAAATAGACTAATAAACTCTAACACAATGACTCTCTCTCTCTGCAATTTTTGACTACTTGACATTTCAGAACAACCCACATCAATATTCAGTTTCAATATTTGGAGCCTCCGAACTAAAAGGAAACAGCAAGAATCTATACTTTGTCCACCACCTCTCCTTAGTGACTCTTGGATAAGGTATCACTCTGAAACAAACCATTTCTGCAAATAGTCCAAAGAAGAGAAATGAGAAAGATGAGATGTCTAAAAAAATTATCTGAGTACAAAGAGAACTGGCATTGTTTAGTCTGAGGAAAAAGAGGGGATGTAGGACAACAGTCTTCAAATTCATAGTCTGTCATGGAGAAACGTCAATTTTCTATATTCATGATGAACAGAGAAGTAACCAGCTCACATCACAGAGAATACAATTCCAGTTGGGTAGCTGGGGACATTTTCTAATGGTAAAAATAGCAAAGCCCTGGAACATGCTGACCATGAAGATTTCAATATCAGAGGCTTTTCAACATAGGTTAAACAAACACCTTTTGAGAATGACATTGGTACAGTTGATCCACCTCAGGGTAAGGAGATGGACTGCATGATCCTCCAAGGTCCCCTCCAGCCTCAGCTGCTTATGACTGCATGAATTTTAACAGTTGGACTTGATGATCTCAAAAGTCTTTTTCAACATAAATGATTCTATGTTTGTATACATGGCAGAGCACTCTGCCATATAATATGAAATAATATGAAATAACCTCTGAAAACAAGCTGGTTTGTAGGAGAAATTCCCTTTGCAAATAATTTCTCTTCATAAAAAAAGAAAAAAAAAAGGAGGAATTTTCTGGTTTCCTTCTCCATTGTAGTAACAGTATCTACTCATTGGTCTCACTCCTGTAGCAAAGTAAAAGGCCCACAGAGCATTCCTTTTAATGAAAACAAAAGCTTAAAATGACTACTCTCTCCTTCCCTAATATTTTCGCTGCTTTTCAGATCACTTGTGGGCGTCTTACGTGCTCTCCCCTCAGGTTATCTCTGTCCTCACAACAGCTATACTACAAGATAGCTCTTCCCCTTAAGTTTCATTTTCAGCTCTCAGCTACACTGTGACAGAAAATACATGTCCCAATTACATCTGTATCTGACCTTCCCCTCACCTGAGGACTGATGACACCTCTCCCTAAAACACTCTCTCTCAATTTTGCCTGCATGGATGTAGAGGAATAAAATAGAGACAGATCATCCAGGCAGTGGTAAACGAGATTTCAGAATGGAATATGCCAGAAACTCATCCTGATTCCAAGAAGACAATCAGGAAATGCTGGAATACTCAAACCCAGACAGTGATCTGCAACCGTGACTCGGTCGAGTACATAGAAGCATTTGTCAACAGTAATATGAACTGATGGCATGTTGTAGCAAAACCCATCAAAGGTGGACAAGTGTCTCTTCACAGGATTACCCCTGTCATCCCCAAAACCTGACAAATGAATCTGAAAACTTCTTTCAGTCACAAATTCAACCCATCTCTCAAATATCACAGAGACTGTACCACAATCTTTCTCTTTCTTCCACTGAGAAAGAAATGGAGGGCTCAGTGAATTCTCTCCATAACAACACATGGGTAGAGGCAAGTTTTCTCTCCAAAAGGGCCAACTTTCTTTTAAACACACCTGTGATGACCAGTAACAGAGAGGATGCTACTTAACAATGTGTCAGACCCAGCACCACCCTCCCAGGAGAAGTTCTCAGGGGAGTCGGTAGTCAACAAGACTGCCATCCAATGTGGGTGGCAAAAAGGGCCAAGGGATAAAAAAGAATGGACATTTAGAGAAAAATAATTTAAGATAAGTAAGATGAGAAGATGAGGAGCCAAATGGTGAAGCTGTTGTGTTCACTACCAGAGATGGTAAATGCCAGCACCTTTGCAAGTTCATAACAAATCTTAGTCTGGGAGCAAATAGTTTGAAAGAGAGTACTTAGAGGTTATTAAAATATGGTATGATGCACAAGGGATTATAAAAGCAAGAGACCTTCCAGGCATACTCACTAACTCCCAAACAGTCAGGATTATTTCGCACCACTCATTAGTAATGTGTTGCACTTACAAAAAAAAAAAAAATTGTTTCAAATACATTATCTTTATTATAGGGCTCCTGAATAGCTAGGTTCATAGGGGAAAGAGTGAAGAGATTTAAATAAATTAAGCGAGCAGAAACTATTGTAGTGGTTTCTAATTATTCTTAAAGACTTCTGCATCTACTGCAATGAGCACATCTGACACTCAGGAGGTAGCAGACACTCTTTGGAGGACAGTACATTTTGGACAGTTGTCCTCTTGAGGGAATATTTAAACAACTAGTCCTGAAACAGTTCTGTTGTGTCAGAGGCATCTCACTGAGCAGATAAACCTTAATGTTTTCAAAGAAAGCACTGCGTTCTTAGATTGCTGAAGCATGCACTTACAGTTTTCTGAACAGGACATGCCCTTTTTGGTTCTAACAGCCTTAGAGAGCCAGAGGAAGGTCTCATACCTTTCATTTTTATTGTTGTAGCTTTTCGACTAAAATACATAGAATCATAGAACTGGTTAGTTTGGAAAATATCTTTAAAAACACTGAGTCCAACTGTTATCCCCGTCATGGTTTAGGAATGGTACTCCCCAATTTAGTGTTCCCACTGAGCCGCGCCAGGCCACCTGCCACTCACAGGTGGCTGGAAAGGAGAACTGGAGGCACAGAAGGTAAATATCACCAGTTGAGATAATAACAATTTACTGGAAATGGCAAAGAGATAAGAAAACAAACAGTAAANGTCCAATCTGAACCTCCCTTGGCACAACTGGAGGCCATTTCCTCTTGTCCCATTTCTTGCCACCAACCCCCATCTGGCTAGAAGCTCCTTCAGGCAGCTGTAGAGAGTGATCAGGTTTCCCCTGAGCCTTTTATTGTCCAGGATAAAAACCAGCTCCCTCAGCTGCTCCACATAAGACTGTCCTCCTCATCAGCCTTGTTCTCCAGACCCCTCCCCAGCTCCATTGTCCTTCCCCAGATGTGCTCCAACACCTCAGTGTCCTTCTTGTAGTGAGGCGCTGAAAACTGAACACAGGATTTGAGGTGCAGCATCACCAGTGCTGAGTACAGTGGGGCAATCACAGCCCTGTCCTGCTTGCCACATTATTGCTGACACAGGCCAGGATGCCATTTGCCTTCTTGGCCACCTGGGCACACCTTGGCTCATGTTCAGCTGCTGCTGATCAACAACCTCACGTCCTTTTCTGCCAGGCAGCTTTCCACCAATTCTTGCCCAAGTCTGTACCACTGCATGGGGCTGTTACGACCCAAGTGCAGGACCTTGCCTTTATTGAATCTCATACAATTTGCCTCAACCCATCAATCCAGCCTGTCCAGATCCCTCTGCAGAGCGTTCCTAGCCTCCAGCAGATCAACACAGAAAAAAAAACTCCTGGTGTCATCTGCAAACTAAATGAGGATGTCCTTTATGCCCTTGTCCAGATCTTTGATAAGGATACTCAAGAGGACTGGCCTGAACACAGAGCCCTGTGACCCAACCTCAACATTGGCTGTCAACCTAAGAAAGTGACTGAAAAAAAACTTTCACAATTAATGTCACCTGGTGGATAAGCAGCCGTTACAGATTATCAAGTATTAAAACCAGCATTTTATGAATGAAGAGTTGGCCTTATTAATCCTAGAGAATAGAGGTATCTGTGGGTGAAAATATTATTTCAATGGAATAACAAAAGTTTGGTTTTAGCTTCAAGTAATTTTCCATGAAGCATTTCCTCAGCACCTTTCCTTCAATGGCCTGGCAGAGCATTGGCAAAGATGCCTGCTCTACCTCCTGAACAAAGACAGAGAATGCAGGTGGGTGCTGCCAAGCTAAACTCTAACTCCATAGACAGTCAGAGCAGACACACAGGAAAGGGAAATGCAGATTCAGGGTCTGTTTTGCTGTTCTCCCATGTCCTGAGATCTAGTTTATTAGCAATCCCTCTGAAATCTCTCTCTTTAAAAACTTTAAGGAGTTTTTTTTCATATCATACTCACGCACAATAACAAAATGCTGTAAGTTGCACAATATGGCAAAATTAAAACAAGCTCCCTCTCTTCCTTACCCTTTCCAGCAGCTTTTCTATCTGCAGGAAGGGGTGAGGAGGTAGAGGGCTGCTCCCCCTCCTTGTTCTTGTTTTGCCCTCAGCCTCACATAAGCTACTGACAAATATCAGATTGCTGGCTCAGCTGGAGCATTCATTAAACAAGAGATAAGGATTACTTATATAGGAACTTTAAACCCATCATCAAAATGTCTATAATTGTAGGAGAAACCAGCTGTCCAAAATGTGGAGGTCGCAGCTAAGTTTTGCCCACAACCTGGGGCTTTTGCTTTCACCTCCCCCTTGTACTTGTTCAAAGACAAGAAAAAAAAACACCTTTAGCTCAATTAGTGGGGGCCATTTCCTCTGGCAGTCAAGTAAGAGAGCAAGCATCTGTCAATTAACAACACAAAGACAAGTACAAAATCCCAGACTTTGAAAGGCTTTCAAAGGTGATGTCTCTGGTACAAGACTTGCCTCCCTACCTACTCCTGCAGATAGTGCAAAGCACTTCATCTTTCTGCCTTTGCTCTCCAGCTTGGTTTATCTAAGGTCTACCAAACACACATGCTTACAAGGAACTTTTCATCAGAAGCAGAGCTTTTGCCAGGATACACGAATACAAGAGCAGGCATAAGCTACCTGTCCCCCAACACTGCCTCACTGCACTGTCCCTCTCTTCATGATTTACTTTGCTTTCTTTGCACCCAACAGTGACCTAAACTGCTCAGCTATGAGATCTGGACTAGTATTTCCAGCAACTCATAAAAGCTCAAGTCAGGCAATAGCCCCTGTGCTTTGATATGTCAGAAGTGCTTGATCTCAGTAGCACGCCAGCCTGCCTATGAGTAACAAGGAATCATTTCTCATATACTTTCACAGAAAGGAGGATAAATGGAGGTTCACGCCTGATAAAGCAGCCATCTCAGCCTGTGATGGAGTCATGACAGCTTCTTCAACCATGATAGCATGGTATTAAGGAATTCTATTTCTATGCTCCTCTATTTTTCCTCTGCAGTTTCCTTTTACATTTTAAGCTTGGAGTTTTATTGGGTTTTATTTCTTCGGTCATTATAAAAACTATGGATCATTTGTACCTCTTGAAATTTCCAATGATCAGTACAATCTGTCCTGAGTGGTGTCAATTTTAAGTTGCTTTGCAGAAACTAAGTAAATAACAGACTATGAACAGAAAGGAGTAATTAAAGAGGACCGAGAGCCTGAAGGCTGAAAAGGTGGTCACTAATCAGACGAAAACTAAATCTCCAGGTCAAAAAACATGGATGGATGGATGCTTGCCATAAACAGCTGGTTTATGCACAGCTCAGATAAGGGGCTAACAGACCACCAGTACTATTAGTGAATTAAATACCCAGTAATTATTTCATTAATTATTATTAATTACTGAAACTTACAATTCATCCCAACTCATCTGAAGAAAAGATGATGTCATTTCTGGCCAACATTTCACTCCTTGTGCCACTCAAAGCAGCAACAGACTGACAGAGCTCCATTGAAGGTAAATGAAGAGCAGAAAGCCATCCAGAAACAGCCAGTGTTCTCACATTGTATTGTATGCATCCATCATGTGGCAAGATAAGAAATGAAAAAGCAACTTCCTGTTCTTGTGAACAAAAACAGACATTTGAGCTATAGTGTTCTCCTACTCTCAGCTCTGCCTTTTTTTCCATACCACCCACAACACTCAGAACAGCTTCCAATTTCCTTTTTACCTAATGACCTAAATCTCCACAGAACCTATTTTCCCCTTGAATCCTTCCTACATCTGCCAGATTTGGACTAGTGTCTTTGCACCATACATCATACTGGCACTGGTAAACTACCTTAAAGAGCAGTATTTCCTCACATAAATTTATGCAGTGCTGTATGCAGTGGGAATCTTGAGGACGACTTCCCGCATTACTCTCTGCATTCCTACAGCATGCACTCTCTAGATTTCATTACAAAGAGCCCTAATCCTCACACAGTCATGCCTGAATCTGTCTGCTGCTACAGCTACAACACCAGCACGGTGATGAAGCAGCTGTATGGGGAGAGTCCAAAAAAGTGCAGCAAGCTTCTTTTCTGCTCAACATGCATTTTGTCTCCCTCACACTTATGTTACTTGAAGAAAAGCAAATAATTCATAGTCTCAAATATATATATGTTAATTTTGCTGTTAATGTTATTATTAATGTTTAATTAGTCTTTGCTCTGAAGATGAAAAACAGTGAAGCACATAAGTTAGGCTCCTGCAATTACTGTGATTGCACTCACAAAACCAGCTAATTGCACTTGCAAATTACAACTTAGCTATTTGCACATGTACTTCTGCAGTCTGCCGGCACCACCATGATAACTGTGGAGAGAGCCTGGAAAAAAAATAGGATGAATTACAGTAATTCTGTGGACGGTTATTGGGGCTTTGTTTCCCTTCATACACACTAGGATGTTCTCATTCTGTTGGCATGGCACACGGGTTTCAGATGATCGCATCCCATGATGCATGTGAGACCTGGAGCTGTTCCAGGGCCTGTGGGCCCCAGGAGCTGCTGTTGTGGTACCCCTCAGATAAAATAAGCAAAGAGAGGTGAGGTTGTGGGCATGGGCCTTCTCTTCCCACTGCCAACCGTAAGGGTAATTGCTTCTCCCCCTCCTGATGTGAAGTCCAGCAGGCTCATCTCCTCTGTGGTACATCCACAATCATGAAAAGCTGCTGGCCCGCAACCTCTGCTTTCAGTGTTCAACTCTTTCCTAGCACTATGGTGGCTCAAAAGCTGGGTGTGGGGTGAATGAGCTTGTTGAAGCACAAAAAGCTCTCAGGCATGACTTCTGCAGAACTCTTATCTTGGGCTAAATGACTGTTGTAAGATGGTCTTTTCAGGATACTTGTACACGCTTTTCAATCCGACACAGCATGCTCAGAAACTCCACCATGTCCTTTAGCAAGGTGGTGACACCAAGGTAGCTTTGGCCTTTTACCTCTTTCATCTCACCATGCCCTCAGGAGGAACTGAGTATTTGTACAGTGCATGGGTAACACACCAAATTGCTAAGAGCTCCCCAGTGTCTCCATCTGGCAACACTTAAACTCTTCACAGCAATCTAGAAAGGACTGGACTCATCAGCCACCTGAAGCAGCAATGGAGAGAGCCTGCAGTGCCTCTGTGGCACCATTCTTTCATATTTGACCACATATTTGACAGGACATTAACAAAAGTGTCAATTGTTAATTTTTGCTGATGATTCCTTATGAAATGCACACCATCTGGATGTCTGAAGGTAGCAGGAACAAACGGGTTGATCAAAACCCGTTTTTCTGAGGAGAGGATTTCAATATGTCTGTTTTGCAGCAGTCATGTTCTTTAACAGCAGCAGGGCCTTCGAATCCTTTCCCCTCCCCCTTACAAAATTAAACATTTGCTTGCTTTTCTAATCTTGCTATAGACAGGCTCCATGGGTCACGCACAGAATTGAGGACATGATATTAAAATATATCTGTCCCGCATACTCATTTAAATGGAGGGGAAAAAACAAAGCCACACAGCAGAACTGCAGGACTGGAATAAAAACCAACAAAGTGCTCCCTTTCTAATTTCTTGGAAGGTCTTTCTAGAGTTTTATTCCCAACAGTGCTCCTTAGATGCTTCAGTTTGCCTGCAGAAACACTTGATATTTCTGTAGTGCAAATCAAAGTGAATTAAACATTAAAGCACTGTGATAGCATAGCAGGTCTCCTATAGGAGAGAAACTGGTTAATGTGGCACTGAAGTTTATGAAGCAGTGGACTGGACTTGCCCTTCCCTCCTCCTTCTCCAGATGTGTTTACTTATTTATTAGCTCATTCATACATCCTCCAGTGCAAAGCAGCAAAATCTTTTTCCAGTATAACTCTCTAGTTATATTGGTCTGGCACTCTGAATTTTCTGCCTATTGCATGACGCAGTTACATACACACAAGCTGTGGAACACGCTGCATTCTGATGTGTCCTGACAAATGGTGCTTTCCAAAACTCCCTCATTAAAAGGCAGCACATTAACTGAAGGATCTCGAACACTGCTCAGAAGAGGAATCCCTCTCCTTTAATGGAAGGCTAAGGAATGCATAAACACCCACTACCTGAACATCATTACTACCATTCCAGGGTATAAAGAGCATCAAAGTGATGTCTTATTCTCACGTGAGACCCTGGAGCACCTTGTACTGACTCCCATTCTCATCTGACTCACAATGGAGCTGGCAAGCTGACCAGAGATGACAAGTTTTCTGCGGTCAGCTTCCTGCCTGGCTCCTTCTCCCCCTTTCTTGACCATAGACATTCCCTGATTGCCTTCCCTTGGCTCCTTGGCCTACCCTGCAGGATTCTAAAATGAGAGAGAAGCAAGGACTTGTAAATATCAAGGGGAGCCAGCACCCACTCAGGTACCAAAGGGTCTACAGGGGCTCCACACTCAGGTGTAGTGAAGAAGATTTTGGAACCTGCAGACACAACCACAACCACAGCAAGAGTTGGAGTTTCCGAAAAAAAATTAAAGAAGTAATTCAGAGGAGCACACTGGAGAGCTAGCAAAGAGAAATAATTCTTAAGGCCCATTAAAGGGAGAGATTCTAGCCAGGGCCTTGACTTCTATATAGTAGAAATCTGCACTTCAATTAAGCCCAGAGGAAGTTTATCCACTGGAGCTGAATAATGAAACCATCATTCAAAATGATTTCATGTAACTTTTGCGGTTGGTTGTGCTTTTTTTCTTTTCAACAGAGAAGCTGCAAGGCAGTTTAAAGCTCAACTGCATTAAGGTTCATGGGGGCTAGGTCATCTGGAGAAGCTCTGATTCCCTCTGGGAATTTTGATGATTTTGACTCCCCTCCCACACATTTCTGTATCTCTCTCAGCATATCACATCCATGGCTATCAAGTCCTGACCCGCAAGGGCTGGGCAGGTGAATATCATTCACGTACCATCCTTATTCTATTTAGAAATATTTAGCAGGTTATCTCAAGATTCTCTTGATTAACTGTTATGTTGGACAAAAAGTTCAAAACCTTCTTCAGCACTGGTGATCCCATTCCTTGCGCTGTTCTCAAACTGTAGACCTTAATTTCACAGCTGCCTTTATATCAGAGGGATGGTTTTGCATCATCAGAGAGATTGCTCCACATCTCTGTTATGGCCTTTCCTCCAATGCAAAAAGGAGATGCAACATGAATATGTACATATCTGTGCATGTCTATGTCTATATCTGGATCATCACCTGTCGAACACCTCAGCCAAATAACACTCAGCCACATTCCTGAAGAGAGGGCAGAGCACTCATACATAGGTTCCCACTGTCACTAGGAACAGACCTAATGCATACTAATTTTGGAAATAATATTTCCACCTTGAAAAGGAGACATGGGAAGGACAAAGGAACATCCCAGGTGAGTGTTTTTGGTTTTTTTTAATTTCAAGAGATAAACATACAGAACTCCACTGGAAGCAAGCCAAAAAGCTCCTAAATAACCTTGATCAGAAACTGGCAGATCAGATTCCTTTTTTCCCCTATTATTATTATTATTATTATTTTGAGGACAAAATCTTGTGGAGCACTGAGGAAAATAAGCATCAAATGTGTTGTTGTAGTGATACTGAAGACAGGATGAAGTTTTATATTATAAGTTCATCTGTTCTCTTTCAAATATTCTGTATGCATTGTCCCTCCATCTTCACTTTCTTTGAGAGCATAGCCACAGCAAGTACATGCTATCAATTATTTATTAAAATCCTTAGTTTCTTCTGCTCTCACTAACATCTTCCTCACTAACATTAGAGCCTCTTTGACCCAGGTATTAGCCAATGTCTATTAAAAGATTATCCTTCCCCTAAGAGTTTTATAACCTAAACACTCATGAAAAGTTAAGACACAAAGGACTGAACTAGCCTGCTTGCCAGAGCAGGCTACTAGCCAGGCACAGCATATATCCCATATCGCCTGTCTCCCAACAGGGATGGTGACCTCTTGCCACATTGCTGCAAGCTCTGCAATAGCTTTCACCAATACTGCTTGAGATTCAGGTTGACCCAGTGAAGCTGACTCTTTATGAGCAGCTGGAGGTCTATTAAAAACTTACTGTTTCTTTCTCCCTTTCACTGGTTGGCATTATCCCTCAAGAGAGGTCCTGCAAGTAACCAAAAAAATATTACCTGCTTAAACAGAGGATACAAAAACATAGAAAAGTGTATGTATAGAGATTTGAGGAGGGGTTGTTTAAGTTTACCAATCTAGGTATTTAACTTTGGCTTTGAATTCTCTCTGAATAAAGGTTTTTATTGACTGGAAATGTTTGGGTTTTTCCCCTGAAAATCAGTTCTGAGAAAAGTCTATATACTCCTCTGGCAAACTGCTGATTTAGAGAGCAACAAGGGGATGATGATCTGACACCACCCTCTCTCAAGAAAAAAAACAATAAAAAAGCAAGTAACTTGATTCCCCAGCAGGTAGTGTGGCTAGTCCCCTTTTTTCACCCCTGTAATCACTGCACTTCTCAACAGTCAAGGACATGAATTTTTACTAAGCACACTTCAAAAGGCCTCCTGATGCCCTACTCTCCTGAAGGGCAGCAGTTCCCTGCACACATGAAATTTCTGCTGAAGCTCAATTCCAGCTAAAGGTTACATGCCATTTATATTCCTGCACTGAACCTACCTCTTTTTTCCCCCTCAAACAGTGCTCCAGTTTTCATCCTCTTTTCTTATGGTATTCTTCTTCCTTCCCATGGTTAGTATCCCAACCTGTCACACTAGGCCCAAATAACATCCACCTGTGTTCTTTTGCAGCAGTGATGCTTCATGACATGTTAGAACACATGCAGTTGAACAGAACTAGATGGAACTATACTTTTGCTATAACATCATATAGATGACTTCCACAGACCAAAGCACTCCATATGCAACTCGTGGAAAAGTAGCAAGAACAACTTATGCCCAACCTTTATCTCAGATGGGATCTGTTTCGCAGTGTAGTTGTAGCATGAGTTTAGGATTTCTTACCCTGTTTATCTTCAGGAATTACCCAGCTATAAGAAATTTTATACTGGGAAAATCTATCTTTAATAATGGATCACATTAAAGCATCTGGTTAATATGGCGAAAGCCATATTTTCTTGTCAGTAGTTCAGAACTCAGTGCAGAGTGACAGAAGCACCAGAAGTTTTGTTTAAACTGCCCTCTAGATAGAACTCCCCAGACTTATTTAGCATAAGCATAACTGCAACAGATGGACAAAGCATGCTCCATATTACAGTATTGCATGAACTAATGAAAATTACTTTAGAATCACAGCATTGTAGGATGGCTTGGATTGGATAGGACCCTTAAAGAACATCTAGTTTTAACCCCCCTGCCATGGGCAGGGACACTTTCTAATTGACCAGATTGCTCAAAGCCCCATCCATTCTGGCCTTCAACACTTCCAGGGATGGGGCATCTTCTCTGGACAACCTGTTCCAGTAAATCATCACCCACACAGTAAATAATGTTTTCCTAATAGCTAATCTAAATCTACCCTTTGTCCTATCACTACACACTTTTTACCTTGTAAAAAGTCTTTCTCCAGCTCTCTTGTAGACCTCTCCTAGGTACTAGAAAGCATTATATGGTCTCCTCAGAGCCTTCTTCTCGTCTCTTCATTCATTTTCATAGGAGAGGTGCTCCAACACTCTGATCATTTTTGTGGTCCTCCTCTGGAATCCTCTCAACAGGTCGAGATACTTTGCAGGAGCAGTGATGGAGCTGTTTTTTCCATTGACGGAGTCTTTGTCATCACGAGTTTCAAATGCCGCAACTCGCATTTAAAAATACAAACAAAACCATAAAAGACACTAGTAACACAGGGACCATGATGACAGGGGTTTATGATTATAATGGGAAACAGGAAGTACTTTCATAGGCATAAATCTGGGAGACACTGAAGGGAGAACTTTAAACTGTATGCACATACTTTTCAGGGATACAGACCTTTTTAAAGCACATTTCTAGCATTCCATTATCGAAAACCTTTTAAAATATTCAGACATGATTAGATCAAACATTTCCCTACAAAGCCCAATGAATGAGGAATAGCATTTCAGCTGTCTGAAAGACATGACTGCAGAGTGAAGCCTAGGGGAGGAGAAGAGACTTTAAGCCTCACTGACATATACTCCGTATAAAAGGCATGCTAGGCAGACTTTTTGGGTCAGTGGTAATCAGCAAGAACATTAAAGACTATATGTACTGTAACCATGGAAAAAAATCTATTTACTCTCTAATAGCAGAAGCAGTCACAATGGTTGTGGTGAGCAGCCAAGTAAGGGGCCACTTACTCTCCAGCTGAGTCCTACTGAAGCCAGTGGCGCAACAACAACTACACTAGTGGTGAAGTCAGCTTGTCAAAGCCCCAAGACACCACAGTGCTCCTAAGCTGCATAGGCACACTCTGGTTTGGTACCACCTGGTCAGGAGACAGCTTCAGCAGAGACAGATCTAATGAAAACGTTCCTCCCCACCAGAAGCACAACAGTGAATGCAAAAGGGCACTGATGATCAGTACTGAACAAATGCGTCACCAGCCCCCTGACTCACACACTAAGAAAAACCATTGCATTTTATGAGGCGCTTGGTGTTGTTAAAATCAGATGTCAAAAGACTCAAATCCCTTGCTCAGGTTTGTACTTTTTTCTCGTTGCTCTGTTTGAAATTGAGCTGTTAAAAGCAAGACAGTCTTGCTGACTGTCAAGTCATTCAAATCCCAGATTTCATTCCCCATTAAAACAGTACACAATGACAAGAAACAGATCCTTATTTTATCCCAGCAGAGTTTTCCCCTCAAATTAATCATTCACACTATGAGCAATTAAATAAAATGAAATCTACACATAGCACTTGGATAGATACTGCACTTGAGTATATAAACAGGCTCCAGCTTGTTTGAATTAGATTTTAATTACCTTATGATCAACTGGAAATCTTATGTGGATGACATAGAACCCTTTCCCAAACTTAAAACAAACGACTTTAAAATAAGACCCATTCCTTCAAAGTAGACCCCCAAATAACCAGACGCAGCCTCTTCAGAGATTGTTCTTAGGTGTGGCTGGCTTAAAGGTTTATATCTCTGTGAATCTCGTATTAAGGAAAAATATCAGGACTTCACCATGAGCAAGATAGGACAGAAGCTATCAAATATGTTTCAGCAAAGAAAGATCCTTGAAATTAGCTTGAATATCCCTCCTCCTGCTTTGTCCTCTCTAATGTCTGTCTGCCTCATCACTCGGTGCTACTGTAGTCAAGGGGCCCAAAGCAAGTTTGATTTTAAGCATTATTGACAGCAGCTGTCTCAGGAGAACAAGGAGAAAATTTCATAAAGAGATCACTTGAGGAAAATCCATAAAACCTCTACCACATGGTGAAGACTTGCTCCCACCAAGTACCTGAAGGGTGTGGCTCCAAACCCTGCAGAGACCTTGCAAGACCACGCTGTACACAGAGTCACAACTTGTGTCTCCCGCAAAGCCATCCGACAGGAGGATGCTACAAGTGCCACTGTTTGCCTGCATGTCCCGGAGTCTTCATGATGGGCACAGCTACTTTTAGGAGGAAAACAAGGAAGCAGACACTTGGCACTCAATGTGTGGGGAAATACCCAGCCATAAAAAACAGAGCTAAGGAATGCAACAAATAATTCAATACAAAAACCAGAAGCCTGGATTTAAGCAGGTACCTGGAGCTTCCACAATTCAAATTTTAACAGCACAGGCCCAAAATACAGAAAAGGATCATGGAAAATAACACAAGAGAAATCCAAAGTTTTGAATCAATGAAAGCATTTCCTAACTTTTAAGGAATGACAAAATCACCCACACGCATTGCAATTACTGACCACCTTTCCTTTCCTCTGCTCCTGGAGCCAGAGCACCTGCACGCCATCACAACTTTACAGGTCTTATTTAGTGAGCGTTGTGAGAATTGTTATGTAAGACTGAGTTTATTGTTCCATCCTGGAAGTGCTCTGTGATTTGGGAAGCTACCAGCTGGTATTTTTTACCTATCAGAACCAAGGTGATATGATGCTACATTTTCAGCAAGTGAAGAGCCTCTTGCTGGCATAGAAGCAAATGAGCAGCTTTCCCAGGAGTGTTTTTACAGGATACCAGCTCAATATTAAAAAAAAAAAAAAATAAGTCAAGGATTATGTATGATGAACAGCTGGAAAATGTTAAACATATTTTACTTTAGGTTTGGCAGGGTTTAGTAAATCATGATTTAATCACGCTCCCAGGCCATCACTGCAAGTGAACTCTGGAAATGCTCAATAAGACATAAAGAAAGGATAAACAGAAGAATGGAAAAGACATTTTACCAGGAAGGACAGAGTCATTTGTTATTCAGCTTTGGAGCAAAACAAATGTGAAGACGTCTCAGAAATGAGAGACGAGAACAGCTATGAAAGAACACCGTGTCACCTTCCTCCCTCAATCACGGGCACGCTTCAGCTGCAAACCTGGCCTGGACCTCCGGAGGGGTGTCCACACTCCACTCACACAGGCACACACAGAGCTGTATGCTTCAGAATGAGAACTGCCTGTTCTTTATTCTAATACGACTTCAATGTCCAGAAATGCTGCCAGCTTTTTCAATCAGCTAGGCAGTGCATAAGCCCAGATAAATTAAAATTAGTTCCATGAAAGTTTTGAGGAATACTGTCATATGCTTTACTGAAAATTACGGGACAAGTCAGTGAAAGCTGTGAAACTGACTTCAGTGGCACAGTGTTGAGCTGTCTGAGCTTTGCATTTACCTTATTTGAGCAATTTTAGTAGCTGTAATAGCTAAGCCAATGCTCTGATTGATTCTTTATTAACACCACTTGTTCATTTTTTGTGGTTTCATTACCTTCTAGAAGACAAAGGTGTGTAGATTCTGGGCCAAATTCAGGAGCAAGGCTTGTAAAACTGATATAAACTATACTTACATCAATTATACTCTACAAGATCATCTTATGTCCAAAAGAAACGGGAAAACAAACTGTTAAACGGAAGGTCAAAATGATTATGTGTGATTCATTGCACAAGCCACACAATCTTCTGGCCTACTAACTGCTTGTGTGAACCAAAGAATACAAGACCCTTACTAGGTCAGACCAACATTCTGTGCAGCTCAGCAGCCTTCCTTCTGGCCTTTGATGGGCTTTTAGGTTACAGGACACTGTATTACATGGGTGAGACAGTGCAGCAGCTGGCCCTATCCACTCTACACAAATCTGATGTGACAGCACCTCCCAAAAAATAAATAACCAGCTCAATATTAACCCAAGCCAAAAGAACATGCAATGACTTTCCTCCAGAGCACCCTGTTTCTGAGCAATATGTTCCTCTGGAATTTCCTGGAACAGAGCAGATGCCGTTGTATTTATCAGCACACAGCAGATCCTCCTTTCATTAGTGGCCCAGAAGTTTAGGTGAGGAGCTCCCCAGCTGGCCAAAGATTCACCTCACATAGCCTTGAACTTGCCACTTGCTAATATGTCTTTATGTTTCCAACAGCCCTCTACAGCAACCAACATTTCTGGTTTCTTTGGTGACAAGCTTCTGGTCAACAGCAATCCAGGCTTCTGGTCAACAGCCTAATAGAGCAAGCTTTATGTGGCTTTAATGTCATCATTTCCACCCTTTTTTTTTTTAAGGATTATTTTACAAGAAAATAGCATAAAAATTAAGAGTTCATTTTCCAGATTAATTTTTTCACAAACTTTTGACTTTTTATACAATGCAAACATTTTAAAAACCTTACTGTTTCCTGGTTTTCTCAGGTTTTTATAAGAACTGCAGAAATAATTTGGAGTTTTTAGTCACAAAATTTCCATTCTAATTGTCCAATTCTTTTTCTCCACTTACTACATATCTTCATGTTCTTTGTGAAGTCACTGTGCTGATATAAATAAGGAAAACCCTACCTAGTGTCTTTCATTTTCTCCTCTGCCCCGAAACAAACTCATCTCTCCTCCTTAATCATATGCAAGTTAAAAAAAGGATAAAATTATGCAAAATTTTACAATACAAAGAAGTTTGCCAGGCATTCTCTTTTAAAGGATAGCATGTGACAAAGCGGCAAACATCCCTTCTTACCAACATAGCCAAAGCTCCTACCAAGCACCTAGATTGTCTTTAATCAGTTTTCTTTAAAGCACTTAGCTTCTTGATTACTTCTAATGGTTTGGCCAGAAAGACTCTTCTGAAAGCCCACAGAAGTTGAGGCTTGAGAGCTTTCTTATCTATGTGAGAATGATATTTTTTCAAGTTTACTCTTGCTGAATACTCACACTTCCCATGTTTTGAAGCAGGATGGCACAGTTGGCAGAGTACAATTAAATCAGTCAAGAAGGTCTGTGTGAGAACAGTTTATCACTAATAGTTTACCACTAACAGCGACTGCAGATGGGTCATGCTTTGAAAGTCAGATACTTGAAACTTAAATACAAGGAGCTCACAAGTCAGTTGTGATGGACCTGCACCTTAGCACCGCTACAAAAATGGCATGTTCATGAAATATTATCCACTTTGCCCATGGAAACACAGGCTTCTAAAAACAAGCAACCAAACCAACAACTTTAACGTGCTTTCAACTTGTCCTCTCTTGGGACTACATGTGCTGAGTCAGATTCCTGCTAGGAACTGGCTGGATTTCTGGAAGGAAGATTAAAGACTGTGGTGCAAATTAATCCTTTCCATTTAAGCACATTTTAAAGGCTGCTGCCAGACACTAAGATGTAGGACAACCTATACCATCTTTCCAAAAGCGAAAACCAGAAAAAAAAAGGGAGGGGAAGGGAAGGGAAGGCCACAAATTACAACCCCTTTTAAAATCATTGTTCACACAATAACAGCAACAGGCTGAAACACGAACAGTGTCCATTCAGAATTAAGACCATTTTTCACTCCACAATTCACACTATAAAAATCAGTGTGTGTACATACAGTCAGGACCTCAATATGATATTTCCTGCCATTGTAAGCAGAGAACAAATGGCTTCAGTTTAGATACATAAGCTGAGACAGTGTGTACTGAAGCCTTTCCTCCCAGCCCTGTGGCTTGCAGCGGCTGCTGGAGCCCCAGGACTGAGAAGATGACCTGAATGGGCAGCTCTATCCCCAGCACACCCAAAGCCAGGCAGCAGAGACCCATGTCACCCAAAAGTAACAGCAGCCTTNTAGATACATAAGCTGAGACAGTGTGTACTGAAGCCTTTCCTCCCAGCCCTGTGGCTTGCAGCGGCTGCTGGAGCCCCAGGACTGAGAAGATGACCTGAATGGGCAGCTCTATCCCCAGCACACCCAAAGCCAGAGACCCATGTCACCCAAAAGTAACAGCAGCCTTTGTGGGCCCATATGTTAGTTCTTCCTGCGTGGACATTGGCCAAGAGGGCATCCCCCCTGAAGTCAATGGCAAAACCCACGTGGCCAGGATGTCATATGGGGTGCCTGGTGAGAGCTGAGACAACAGTGCCATTGCTTCAGCCACCTCAGAGAGAACGGGAGACACCAAAAAAAAGATTAAAAATTAAATCAAATGGGGGATTTTGCTGTGAAGTCTTAAATTGAAAGAAAACTCTTTCAGAAAGTGATAAATATGATCTGCAGCTTTTATCTAAGCATCAGCTCAAAGTATTTCCTTCTTTTCTAATTAAAATAGGGATTTGAGTGCCAGAACAATGATCCCTAGTCAAAGATTCTCACAGACAGAGGGATCACATCAACTCATTTCCTACTGGAACAATAAAATCAAACCAAGATTTGGAAGACCGGCATTTGTTGTTATTATTCAAGCTGGCACCATGCACACTCTGCAGTACTTTGATGTGGCTGCCTTAGGCAGCTCATAACAGGAGTAATAATATTGTAAAATATAAACAATCCCAGTTAGCAGTTTGGGAGAGGATAAAAAAACACAAAAAACTCCAACTCAGAGCCCCTGCTTTTGGAGCAAGAGCTAGCACACTGCCTTTCCTGTTTGCAGGCCCTGCTAAATTTTAACAAAATTAAATTTACGGGTCCTCCCAAATTTTAACAGTGCTAAGAACGTGCTCCTGAACATGATGAAAGGGAAGATGAGTGCCAGCACAGAGACTCCCTTGAGCAAAGATGAACAATGCAGTCGTATACCAGAGTTACCCAAGTGTCCCCCTGATTACCAGTGAAAGGGCTCTCCTGATGTCATGGGGGGCTACATAAACTTTGAATTGCTAATGAAAAGTGATTATCTGAAAATAAAGTGCTGAGAAAATATTGTTCAACTTCCAATGCACCCTTGACATGTAGGAGTAGATAACTTTTAAAATCTTTACCTGCTTTTCAAGTGCACATTGCAATGAAAGTGAAAAAAGTGGGCATTGGAAAGAGCCACGGAGCATATCTAATGGCAGATAAACCCTCATGTCCCATGTCATGTGACCAGCCAGGAATCCATCCTCTCAAAGGGGTGGAAAACAGAACAGAAATGCTGACCACTTAGCAGTAATACTATTTTCCTGATTCTGAACCAGGTCCCTTTTTCCTCCTCCCGTCTTCTCACTTCTTCCCTTTCCACTGCCATCCTGATCCAGTGCCTCTTGAAATCAGCAGGCTTCCTGATACTGCTTTTAATGGCCTTCAGTCAAGCTCAACAACACTTAAACCTCTCCTGTTATGAGCAAACCCCACCAAGTGAGGAATTTCCATCATGAGATGTGATATGCGTGGGAAGGCATGGCCAGAAATGCTTGGAGAAAGGGCCTGCCATAGTGGAGTTGAACCAGGAGGCTGAACAGAATGACTAAAATCACAGAAATCCCAGTTTAGCAAGGGAAGACATAGCCTAGAGTCTTGAGGTGAGAGAACAAACCAACTTTGTTCTAATAACTGCAGTTCTGCAGGAGACAAAAAAAAAAAAAAAGGCAATACATGTCACAAAACTAGAATAAAATTAACAGTATTAATGTTAAGAAGGAGAGGGCTCCAAGTGAATCCAAAACGGTTATTGCCCCTCTACTATCAATTGCTGCGCTAAAAGCCTTTGTATTTTAGAGCCTGAAGCCAAGCTCACAAACCTTAAGATTCATTAGATCAAAAGAAATAGAAAAACAGACAGATTTAAGGACATAACCAAACATATCTATTTACAGGTCTAATCCTGAAGGCACTGGCTGTTCTACTCAGTCTGTACATAGATGACGGTATTGATGGTGGTGCTGCTCCAACTCCCTCATTAAAAAACATTCAGATGGAGACATAAACACTGAGTTGTGTTTTTTTTTATAAGTAAACTTACAGCTATCAAAACCAGACAGTATTCCTCACTTCCTTTATCACATTATTTACAGATAGATGGAACGCATAATATGAAATGCTGGTCATAGAATATGCCGCCTCTGAATCATAAAATGAAGACAGGTTTTCACTAAATCTATTTAGCTTAAGAGATTGTAAGCATTAAAAAGAGTGTTTTAGAGAAAAAAAAAAAAAAAAACAAAGAATATGGCCACTCCTTAGCATTTATCTTAGATTCTTGTAATTTAGAAATGAGTTAATAAGAGGAATGCCAAGAGAAAAAGATCTAAGCATGATCATATGCATTGGCCAATTCTGAAAGAAAAATAATTCAACCAATTTTAATAGTTATTCTTCTATAATTTTTAACTTCCTTTGCAAAAACAGAAGGTACTATCATTGCCAGGTAAAACTACCACTTACAGGTTAAATCACAAAATTTATCAAGACCTCCTCTTAAAAATTGGAGGGGAAAAATCCCTATGGAAGTACATAGTGAATGCAGCAGTAAAGCTTCTTTAAGTAGGATGGAAAACTGCCTCTAATTGCAGTTACAGAAAACACAGCAATATGACTATCAGGAAGCCTTCTAGACAGACAACCACCATTTATTTGTGTTTTGGATTTATTTTAAGATGCTTAGATCAGTTTCAAGCAGAATCACCTTATAAGGGAGCTCATGTGCCAGTCTCTGTCCATTATTGCCAAGTTCAAGTATTCAGACATCAGTAGTCAAATTGGTTCCTGAAACAGAGTCTGCATACATAACATCTACTCAAAAGTCCCAGGGCTCTGTGGGTTGTTTGACAAATGGTACTTTAATGCTCTTCATTCACCTTGACAGCTGTGAAAACTCTGGAGTTCAAAATTCTAATGTTTACAACCTGACTAGCTAGTAACTTTTTTCTTTTTAAACATGGAGAGATAATGCTCAAATGAGCATATGACTCTAGTTTTTGGCAGTCCAAGATGGTCAATAAAATCCCAGAAGCTGTCAACACTGTCCAGAGTGTCAGCAAGCCTTGAACCAAGAGCAGCTGTTCATCTACCATTCTACATGGTCCTCTTCCATCAGTGTTTTTCCAAACAGGTACTAACAGCATCTCTGGAACAGTACAGCTTATGCACAAAATGAGTAAGATTAATAAAATGGCTGTTAATTGCATAATGCATTGTTAATCGCATTAATTCCAACTTTATGGAATAAAGTTGTAACAAGAACAAATTGCCTTAGCTTCATTTGCACATTTAGCAAAGTGTGCTCAGAACAATGCATTTCTCTCATGCCCAGTTTACACTTAAAGGCGATGAAGAACTTATAGAGTACTCTCAGCTTCACTGTTTGACTCACTCATCTTCCAGAGGCCACAACCTACTCCTAAGGCCATCCTCCCTTTCCTTATGTCATGCAGTGACAAAGTCTCCAAAAACAACCAAACTAATTTCCACAGAGATGAGGCAAGCAGCACAATTACACACACTTGGTTTTTTCCTGCAAAGCAATCTGTCTTAATGCTTCAGTGTTTTAAGCACAAAACAGTGTCTCTGCTTGCAAAAGAAAACAAATAGTCCTAGCCTGACTTTAGGCCTGCACAAGGATGCAGCTACACTTCCCACACTTGTAACCATATTCTAGAACCAGCCAGCAGCCTCCCTCCCCTATGAAAATTTGCAGAAATTATCCTCCCTGTCCCATCATCCCTGCATGCAACCTAACAATTTTCCAAGCAAAGTTACCCTTTGAGGGCAAACACCTCCTTCTGAAAGGCCCTCCCACGTGTTTCCTGTCACCAGAATGAGAAATCCACGTGCCCTGGTGACTGCTGGTTTGTGGGTATTCTGCCATGGGACATGCAGTCTGAAAGTTCAGGCCATTCAGGTTCTAGACAATCAATTCCCAGCTGCATACTGCAGAAAGTTGCCATGATAACATCACTAACGTCACCTCTGCCTCCATGCCAAGGCAGGACAGACACTTTCTCCCTGCAGTATCTCCCAAAATGTTTTGAAGGACAGGTCACATTTAAGAAGATCCCCAGCAGGGCTAAAACACCACTTTATCCAGTTCTACATCAGCACACAGAAAAGAATACACCTGTGAAAGAGTCAATTCTCCCAATGTGGTATTTTTCTTTATTTTGCCTTAGCTTAAGTGAAGTATAATAATGTATTTTGCAGCACAGGTGCATGCTAACCCAGGTTTACAAGGACCTAAAGTCTTTTTATCTTCAAATCATCCATTCTAAAAAATTTGGTTTTCCACACGCTTACAGTTTAAGTGATTTGTTTGAGCTTAGTTTCCTTGGTTTGTTCTTGACATGAAAAATGCAAAATCGTAAAGCTGAATGTTTAGGAAGTAATTCATATAAAACAAAGTATACCACACTGTTTTAATTTTCTTGCTGGTACTCATGAGTTAGTCACAGCACATTCATCAAACATTGCCCTTTACATTAAGGCTTTGGCAAGTATGATAAAGTACAAGCTCTATAAAATCATAGTCACAACACAAATTTACCTTTATAGCATTTAATTATATGGGACAGCAACAGTAGGGTGTGTATATTTGATGCTTTCTTAAGTTGCCAAATTGTAGCAGAAGAACATGATTTTGAATATCTGAGGACAAAGATATAAAGATTAACCTCTTTGATACAGCTAGGAGGAGGTTTGTACCTACTAACTGAGCTCCTATTCAATAACAAAACATGTAAAATAAAGCACATAGCTCACTTTCTCAAGAAAAGAAAGATAACACTGTTCCAAAGCTCAGTTTCACTGATTAGCAGAATATAGCCTCATTTACTGCTCCTGTATAGCCTAGACATACACAGGCTCTAAGTTCCATAATTAGTGTCCTCTGTTACAAGGATAGAGTATTACAGTCATGTCAGAAAGGAGGGGAGAAGGAGAGGGGGAAGATACTGTTCCATATAAAAGAAGCTACTGTGTTTCACTGGCTGTCTGCGGAGGGATTCTGTAGGTGGCCATTAAAACAACAAAGAAAGTTCAGGGGATCAAAACGGATTTCTGCTCCTTAACACACAGAAATCTGCATTTTTAAACTCAGTCTCCCTGCTGTGCAATTATGTATGAATTTAAGACTAGTCGTTTTCTTACAGGAGGCTGTGTTGTGCAAGTGGGAGACAAAATCAGGTCACCCAATCATAAGAGGCAAATTTTCCCCATACCAGCCACTGCACTCCTGAGAGAGGCAAAAAGGAAACAGCAGATTTTGTTACCTGCTCAGACTACTCCAATTTCTAATCATATCCTTTGGAATTTTGAACACCTCTTCCATTTCCCTTCAGACCTAGGGACTAACACAGGAATCTAATTAAACCTTAAGTAGTGTCTGTTTGAAACAAAGCACCTGTCCTTTCTGAGACTCCTGTGTCTATTCCAATATCATTCTCTTTCTCTTACTTGCATTTGAACACTAAATTTAAAGTTGCTTCTCCTCTCAGAGATATTTTATATATCCACTCACTGCGTTCACTTCAGAGCAAAAAGCCTGGAGAAGAACAGATCAGTCCCAATTGCTGTGCTTCATCCCATTCTTCACCTTAGAACCACTCAAACTGTCAGCAGAAATTCCTCCAATTTCACAGTGGCTTTGCACAGGCAAGAGAAGCCACAGCAGCAAAGCCTGACCCATGAAGAAGCCTCCCTCATCCGCCACTCTGTGATTAATGTTCACACACAAAGAACATAAATATTTTACAGCTCTTCAGAGAAAACAAACAAACAAACAAAACCCTATCTCCTGGTGTTGGACCAGAATTCAGCATTAGTGAACACCCCGAGACAAAATTCCTATTGCTAAAACCAGCTGGTTTCTTCTATGCTTTCACAGAGAAACCAGTAACTAGGGCTAAGGCTTTTTCCAGAAAGATATGGCAAAGGAAGTGCTTCAAGCCTACACCACAGGACTACACCTGTCTCATCTGCTCCCAAACATTACCTTCTGCATGATCATGAATGCACAGATATGTTCGGAAGAGCCAGCCAGGGAAGAAATTACCTCCCTGACTACCCCAGAGGAAATTACTCTAAAACCATCCAGTAACAATTGTTTCTAGAGGAAAGATTTGACCTAGGTCCATCAGCTTCACTTATATATGGCAGTTCTGCTCTGCCAAAAGTTCTGTTACACAGCACAAATTCAGGATGTACTGCACTGTCTCACATAGGTTGGCTGTTCCAGGACTCCCAAAGAGCGTCTTATTTCCCTTAGGACCAGTCATTCTTTAGTTTCTGTATTCAAAAATGAGTACTATCAGACATTTCTATTTATTAGGTATTTTAAAAAATATTTTGTTGACCAAATGTCAACAGTAACTACATCTTGCTATTCAAAGCTTATTTGAAAAAGAAATTGACGCTGTACACTAGAGATTACAAAGTTAATTCGGTTTAGTTTCAACACAGGCAATATACTGCACTAGATCAAAAAGGAAAAACAAATCAGAAAATGCTCTGATCCTCCAAGATAGCCCACAGTTCTAACTCTGACCCAGTGTAGTTCAGTGCTGAAGAGCTGTGGATTAATTTGTGGCTAGTGAGTCAAGAAAGAAAATCAGTCACTGGAATCACAGCATAGTACCCTTTATCTGTAAATAAGAAAAAGCCTGGGTTTTGTCCTCTCTTTCCCTACACAAATAGTCAAAAGAATGTTGAAAACAAAGTAAAAATGTGTGAATAAATCTAATAATTTAGGATATTACAGTTTACATATATGGATGAATAGATATTTAACCTGCATGTATGTGTCTGTGGATGCCAGAATTAATAGATAAGGTTGCCATGCTCAAACTGAGTTAAAAGACCACAGTCAGAGAAGCTGCATGCTTTCCCCTGCTGGGGTCACAAGACTACTTTTTGTGAGAGTGAAGAAAGTAAAGGGAAGGATAATTTTGAAAACAATCTTTTTTTCAGCCTGATTTACCGCTTTTCTAACTGAAAGAGGCACCAGTGCACGGTCTACTGAAAACAATCTTTTCCGTCTTTTCTTCTTAATTCATGGAACAAATTTTTTTCTGCCTACACAGGCAAGGTGTCATAGATTATGTTCAGAGGGAAGAGCAACCTCAGATAGCCCCAGATGAGCTACTAAACATCTATGTGTGACTTGTACTGAAGTCTTCTCCTGAAATGATAGTGAACTTCAAAAGTACAAGCCTAATTGCTGCTTCTTCAGCAAATGTCCCTCCAATGCTAGTTGAGGGAAAACTTCTCCCCAAAACCTTCATCCTCCAAGCACTTACATAGTCTCATCTTCCTTTGAACGCATTTTCACAGGTCAGATGCAGGCATGGCACAAAGGAGGGGACTAAAAAATTTAATTCTGTCAAACCTGGGCTAGCTTTGGGAGCGCAGCACAACATTCATTGCGGGACAGAACTGGCAACATCTAGCTGTGTGTATTAATGCTATGGTGGAGCTAGCACTGCAAAAGCCAGAGGCAGGGACAGCCCAAAGGATAAGGAAAGTGTCAGCTGTGCTAGAGGCAACTCAAGGAAGGAAATGGTAAAGCAAGGTGAGAAGCTGGACCCAGCCAAGTCCAGGACCCACTCAAAGCTGTTTCACATGAGGCACGTAAGTGCAAAAAGATTTGATGGAAAAATAAAAGGCAAGCCCAGCATTAAGAGTTCAGATGATAAATCCTTCCAGATGGGACCCATGCACCACCGTTCTTTCTGTCCGATCTCGTGTTACAAAGGACTGAAGCCACAGAACTGCTCTGACATCACACACATCTATAGTGAACTAGATCCTCTTTGAATTCAATTTCAGCAGGTATTAAAAGGAAAGGATTTCTCTTTCAGCTCTTGTTAGCATTTTCATCCCATTCTGGAATTTGTCTATCATTTTTATCTTTTGATTTAGAAATGTTAATAAAGATTGATGGTCTCCCTGAGGAAAAACAGGTGAGGAGATAGCACAAGTCGGATTATATCATCCCAATAAATCTTCCTTTCAAAACAAACATAGCTTTCTCTTTTTGCAAAATACTGCTCTTTAAAGACTATACTTTGTTTTTTAATAAAGAAAAAAGTCTTTCAACCGTGTTAATGATTAGCAAATGATATGGCAGCTCACCAAGATGCTTAGGCCTGTAGCCTTAATCACTTATCAGATTAATACACATAAATGAAAGATTATGTATTCTCCACTTGCAATGGCTGAAGTCATTGGGTTTAGTGAGGGAAGGCTACAGCACTGAGCCTGGAAAAATGGGGAGGATGGAGGGAGAAACTGAGGAGAAAGGAGCTACCAGAACATACTCATAAGGATACTGCTGTCTGCAGCCTCCTTTGAGTTGTGAATGATACTGAGAAATAAAAGAGCTCCAGAAGCAGCTTATAAAAATAATTAGTGGCATGAAAAGATCTACAGATGGAAAGACACTGGAGAGGTCTAATGTATTTAATTTAGATATAAGGGCACAAGAAAGAGGTACACAAAGGAATGAATAGTACAGAGAGAGATTCCAGGATTCTTTAATTACCCTGCTTTGTAATGCAAGAACAAGTGGGTATTCAGAGAAATTAAACTAATTCCAGAGAGTTCCAAGGCAATACACAGGTAACCAGCAGAGCTGCTGGCCGTGTTTCATCACTAAGGCCAAGAATTTAGGAAGAATAAAAAAAAAAAAACCAACCCCACACACCCAGCTCAGTTAATAGTAGCATGTGCAATGACAACAGAGTGAACAAACAACACATAAGAAGCTCATGCTTCAAAGGAGCCGTCAAAGCCAAGCCTTCCTTCTCTACAATGAAGCTTCATGTGTGGGCAGTTGTTACTACTTTTTACTACAGTACTTCTTACACTTTGCTTGAACCATCTGGTACCAGCCATGATCTTCTGATCAAAACTGTTTTGCTGAGTATTTGAGGATTGCCATTAGGCTCAAGGCAGAGAGAATATTCTTTTCCTCCCGAGCCCTCTCTCCACGCTACCTCAGCCTGCAGCAGGCCACGCCTGGGATGGGAGGGACCCTGTTCTGTTCTCTCCACTGTTACAGCAGAACACTAACATTGCTATGTGCTGTTTCCATGGCCCTGGAACATCTCACAGAAGTACTTCATTTCCTCTCCAGCAGCAGCAGCAGCAAGGCTCAATATAACTTCCCAAACTGGCTGTCATCCTCAGGTGTTTTCACAACTACTGAAGAGGATGTTCACCACTCTACAACTTTTCTTATCACCTGATAAAAATGGGACATTAATATAAGTGTCCTGCCACTGGCCATAGCTAGAGTCCTCCTTAAGCTGTGTAAGCAGTTAAAAATGAGTCTGTGTGCACCTAGTGGTCCAGGCTCATTTCCACAGTTGAAAAGAAAACCACGTTCTCCCCAGGGAAATGGGCAGAGGAGTCAATCCTGCACCACATCAGCACCTGGGGAGCATGGGGCAGAAAGGACAGCCTCAGTACACCTCAGGCTATAAACATGGGACAACTTATACCTCCAGAGGGCAGAGAAACGTAAATGGAAACGATCCAGCTTGCTGAGACTTGTTCCATATGCCCGGTCTTTTTACCGAGTTCCCTCGGAGTGGGAGGGAAAGCAAAAAAAAGCCGAAGTGATTCATGAGGGCGGGACGCTTTGTCTGCCCGAATAATGAACTAACGGCTGGCCCCGCCACAGCCCCGCGTCCCCGCACAATCGCATCCGTCTGCGCTTTGTTCCCGGCCCGCTCAGCCATCAGCTGAGAAGTTCATCTGTCTCAGCAGCATGCGGTAATGATGGCAAGGGTTAAATACCACTTACATGGAGGTACAAAAGGCCAGTATAATTTTATATGAGGCCAGACAGCTGGTTTGTATAATTCCAGTTTTCACAGAGGGTTTTCTTTCCAGTGCGTCCGCTTAAAAAAGCTTTTCCTCGTGAGCTAATTCTCTCACTGGAGAATGCCAGTGCAGCTCCAATTATCTCTGAGATAATCCAAAGCTAAATTCGCTGTCAAACTCAGACCTGGGATAAGGCTTGAAGAGAAAAACTGTTATAAAAGTCCTCACCGTGAAATTATTTAAAGACAAGGTAGAGAGTTTGTTTTGTGTCTATCCTGTTGTGGTTTTGTCCCCTAAAAAAACCTAACCACTCTACATTTCTAGGAGTTTCCAGATAAGAACATCTGTTTCTAAATAATTTCAGTGCTACTCTGGAGTTTCTACATCTTACAATGACACAATCAGCTGCTTTTTATTAACTTATTTGTTTGTGCAACAGCACTGGTGAATGTTCATCTATTCATCACTGCATATCAAGCAACTGGGGCAGATCCAGTAGCAGGAGTGTTCAGTGCTTGCCAATTCTGGTATGTCAGCACTAACTAGTAGCTGAATCATGCTTGCCTTGCCTGAGCAGGCATTCACTGAACACAAACACATAACAGTTGCTTACTGAATCCTCTTTCCATGTTTCAACAGCTAAGAAGTGAAGTGAAAGTACAAGGCAACAGCAAAGCCTTCAAGGTGCAGCTGAATCCTCCTTCTCCTAACTCCCTGTCTCCAAGACTCTTCCAAATCATAAAAAAAATGCCCTTTCCCAGGGATATCCCTGCAACCATGAGTACAGGAAGGAGCTGATCCATGAGGACTCTTGTAAACACATTTTACACTATCGTGCACAGCTTTGCAAGGCTTTGGAATACCATCCTCACAGTGTGAGGTAAGAGTGTCTGACTACCAAAGAGCTGAGGGGAGGGGTCAGAGCAAAGCAGTCTCCTAGTTTGATAACATGCTGTATGACCTTCACCTCAGCACACTACGTGAAGCCTTTGGCACATGATTCTCTTGTTGAGAGCGGATGGAGGATACTGGGCATCACTCTTCAATTCACAGGACAAAGAGCAGGGGCAATAGTGAGACTCACAGGTGCAGGGTGTGCCAAAACAGCCCTCAGGGACCAAATTTAACAGCTTCACTTCAATAACGTGCAACAAGGGAGAAAGCCCCTTTACTGCACTTGGTCTGACTGACAAGCTATCTTCCCTGCAAGTCTTCCTAATGGCTCAGAGCAGTGGGTTTGATGCCTGTCCTGGTAGAGGGTAAATGAAAAAGCATAGTCTTTGAAGCTTTTGATCATGTCACCTCAAGCTCTTAAGTGCTTCAAAGACTGGATTATAGAGGGGCACACGGAAGAACCAGAAAATCCCACAGAGTCCAGTCTGATTTCTGCAACTATATATATTCCATAACTACCCCTTGACAGCACTATTCCATCTGATCTGATTTTGACTTTTTGCAATGAGTGGAAATGGACAAGCTGCTGGGCAGCCGTGAAGATGCTGTGTGTGACGGAGTGAGGGGGTGTTTCACTGAAAGACAGGTCTCAATTTGTCCTATAGTGCCCAATGATCTTACAAGAAGATTGCAAACAGTTTTGAAATGTCTTGACCGAAGCATTATTGCTGTCCCTGCTGGAAACAAAAGCAGCTTGTAATCATGCCATAAACCAAGAAGTTTTATAACAAGCCCTCTCCTCTACCAAACTGCCACTGTAGATCGAAGAATGGAGATCTCCACCTCCACTAAAATGAACAAAGCTGTAGATCTGGGTTTAAAAGGTAAGGGGGATACGATTACACTTTACAAGCCACCTGCAGGTCTTGAGTAAACTACTGTTTAATTCAATCACTCTTCTGAAATTTCCTTTAAAGAAAAAGAAAGATACTGAGTCATTATGGGTTTTTTGATCCTTTCCAACACAAGCAGCTATACGAAGCAAGTAATTTTCCTTCCATGGGTCCTTCCCCATTTGCTTCCTGAAGTGTCAGCCTGCTCCAGGAGACAGTCCCTCCTTGTGCCATAACACTGCTTATCCTGCCTATTATCTCTGTTAAAGATGCAACAGTTCTGATTAAACTACTAATGAGGTAGGTCTACTGCCATGGGTGGGTAAATCATGTCTACCAAAGCACAGGAAAGAACAACCACATCAGGACACTGCTTGTGACTTTCCCAGCCTCCACCAGCCTTTTGGGAAAGGGCTGACTTCTAACATATCCTGCTCTGTCCACATCCCCTCAGAAATACCAATCAAACCTAATGTTCCCCAAAACCTTTTCATGCTGGAGCATGTCTTTCTTGAGAGACTTCATACTTAAACGATCATTTAAGTATTCTTCTGCATGTGCATGATATCTACACTCCCTCTATGCTTCTGAACTATGGAGGAAAAGCTAACAGTAACATAATAACACACAAAGGTGATGGCAACAAAAGCAAAGCTACAGCTTTCCATAACATTAGATTTACTATATTAAGCTTTTAATACTGCAAGAGATTAACAGTGACAGATTCTCTCGTAGAGTAGCAAAAGCTATTGCAATTCTTGCAACTTTCACATTAATCACATTTAAACATGCTGCTAACAGATGGGCATCATGGAGTGCTAGGTCTCTCACAAGCCAGTACTAACAAAAAGCTTGTCTAGGAGATCTTGTGGCTTCTACAGTTCAGAGGGATTGCGTATCCAGGCACCTTGTTATTGTTTTTGTTTTATATTATCTAGGATTATTAGAAAAGCTCAAGTTAAATAGATGACAGACTTCAGCACACATGAGCAGGAAGGGAAAGGGAGGGGGGCAGAAAGAGTCAAAACAAGACCACCCACACGAGGTTCCTCTAAGTCCACATTTCACATTCATGATCATGATTTTTCCACTACACAGGGAAAGGATTAGGTTCTGCACAGCAACTTTTCTTCTGACACTACTACCTGCAAAAACCTTTCCCCAAAGCTGAGACACAAGCCCAAGCTGTGAAAAAATGAGCTTCCAGGCTCAAACCTGGCTGGGCAGAGAATGACAGTCTGTCTTCCCTTCCCTTTCATTAGTGCAGATGTCAGGTTCAGGTGGCCCTTTTTGACTGAAACTGGGAGAGCACCTGAAGAAATACATCATTAGAACTTGGCACCCAGATAGAACATAGACGTTTAATAAACTTCCCAGCACTGTTTTTTAATTAAACCAAGTCCCAAGGTAAAACCTCATCTTTACACGACTGTAATTAACCAGGACACATTGTCTGTAATCTAAGAAAGCTCAATCTTCTCTATGAGCCAGACCTCAAAAGAAAGACTGGCAATTGCAAACTCAGCCCAGCCTAAGGTTAGGCCTCACAGAGTAAGGCTTGCAGATCTCTTCAGTTCCAGCCTGCAAGGGCTCCTGCTTGCTGAAAAGTAAGACTGGAGAATCCCACCTGGGGGTACTGCCTTCATATGGCACCTGAAAACATTTGCCCATGAAGGACAGAAGCACTCCTGATGTGGAAGGGCCTCAGCCTTGCAGATTGCCTGTCATTTACAAAACAGGTCTCTGTGTTGTGGATCTTTCACACCACAACCCAATTCGCTCTCCCTGCCTGTGTGGTAACTCCTCTGAGAGGAAGGATGTGCTGCCACACACCTGAGAAGAGAGTGCCAGAAAGCCTCTGGCAGTACCCACTTCACACTGTGACAATAATAGAACTTAAGGGACCCATCTAAATTAGAAACTTTCTCTGCTCAAAGGTGAAAGACAGGCTTACCTTTGAACAGGATGGATGGTTCAAAGTTTGGAGTGCCAAAACTTGGTGATCTGAATGCCACTAACAACCTTCCCCTAAGCTGTCCTGAAAAGTCGGTGAATGAATCCAGGTCCCCTAACCAATAACATTTTAGCAGCTGGGTCCTCCTTGTCAGTTCCAGTCAGCAAAACGAAACGTTCTCAGCTCACTCAGGAGGAGTTCAGCACCTGGATGGGTCTAAGTCTGCTCTACACACCTACCAGCCACTGACAGATAGCAGCAGAGTCCACCTAAAAGCTATCTGCTATGTTTCTTCATAAACCACATTCCCGTGTACAATGTGCTTGGCCAGGACCACAGTGACATGGGGCTTCCAGGGAGCAGACCATAGCTAGTGCTCACAACTGACCACCATGACTTCAAAACATAGCAGAAAGAAGGCCATACAGATATGAAAGAAAAATTCAGGTGAGCTTCCACAAGCTCTATAAAGTTATAAAATGTTCCTATAGTGCTACCAGGGCACAAAGTGGTAGAGAGAACTCTGTATTATGTCAATGAAAATAATACTGGTATATAATTCAGCATCCTCATACCAAGGAATATGATCTGGAAGGAAAAACAGGAATTACTTTGACACTGGAGATGTAACTTGGACAAAGAAATATTGTAGTATCAGCCAAAGTTTGTCTCAGTCAGCTCCAGCCTTCAATACTAGAGCACTTAATTATGCTATCCAGCATTTAGCTCTAGGGCTCTGTCCATCTGGCTCATGCCACTAGAATCAAGAAGTTACAGAAGAGCAGACTGCAGCAAACAAGGTCAGTATATGCCAACTTCTGTAGAGACATATTTAACAAGCCCAAGGTTGGACTGGCTCAAAAGGGAACAAAAGCATGGGAGATACTTCTTTGCAAAAATAAATACAACACATTCCTTCAGTGCATCTTCAAATGACACTGCATCACAGAACGAAATAGGCTGGAAAAGACCTTTTAAGATCATCAAGTCCAGCCTATGACCTAGACGTGCATCACATTACCTTTCACTTACCCATCTGTTTTCCTGGAAGATTTAATTTCATTAACTTGGATTTTCTATGTTTTAATTTTATTTTTCAACCCTTGATGTAATATAGCAGGGGCATTCATTCAAAAGCAAACCCTTACTTTTGCAAGTATGCAGGTACCAAACATCAGAATTCCCACATCCCTAAGCAAGATGCAGCTCACTTCTGATCACCCATTGCATGCAGTAGAAGAGTTTCCATTAATAACATCACAATCTCTGAGTCCAGACTTTTCTTCCATTGAGAGAGGGAGGGAATGAAGTAAACTCAACCACGATATGCTTTTGGAAGAAGATACTAAAACAAGGAAAAAACAAGATATATCGATTACCTTCAATTTTTACCTCTGTAATGAGAGCTAGAGTACTAAATATTTTCTCTCATTTCACCGGTTTGCTGCTAATGTGGCTGTAAATTTCTTCTCCCATTTATTAAGCTTTTCAAATCTCAGTGACCAATATGATCTTGTCCAATCTTTCCACTGGTCTTCTTCCATTATCTAGATATACATTTCTCTCTCTCTGTGTATATATTTGTGTGTGTGTGTGCATGTGTGTATACATGAAGTTGTTCCTCTTCTGATGACACAGAGAATTTTGAGGAAGAACCTCTTCCTGTTTTTCTTTTTCTTTGAGGAAAACCTATTTCAATTGTTGTTTAAAAAGGTATGCACAAAAACAGGCACACTTATTTTATGGTGACAGAATCTTTTAGTCTCACAGTCCAAGATGCTGCTTATCAAGACAGATCTAAAGCCAAACACGATTCAAAAAGGAAATAAATAATCAGCCTGAGCTGTGATATTTTGCAGTTCCCTCTTATTTTCTTTAACTAATTGCCATTCTACTGTGTTGTTAGGAACAAGCAGATAAATGAAACATACTTTTAATCTACGTTAATAATTTGTGTTAAGTTCCACTTGGACAATTTTATAAATGAATAGTCACATTATAGCTGCTGAATGTAGCTGTTAGCCATTCACTCATTTACAGACACAGCACTGCTCAAATACACGTGCTCATTTTCATATGTACTTGTAGACAGATGATTTCATTGTTGGATCTGAGAGAGAATTGTACTCTAAATTTGGTGTGTATTGACAGAGGTCCCTAAAAATATTTGCAGCACAAACTGGGTAAATACCCTGGGTCATACTTCAATTTGGACACTGATTCAGATCAGCTAGCAGAGATATATATAATTAATTAAAAACCTTCAGGTGAGCCTCCTAATCCCCCTTAGGAGGGTTTGGCCCAGAGCACAGCTGATCCAACCTCTGTCTTAGCACCAAGGCTATATCAAGCCTGTGGCAGCTGTAACAGAGACCTAAAAGTACTACTGAAGTAATAAAGTAGTGATACTCATTTTAGAATATTAGCAGAGTAATGACTGCCACAAAATACACTTCAGCTACAGTGCAATTTGAAAGTACAAGGACTTAAACCAGTGCTTTTAATGTGCCAGGCACAATGACTGCATTTACAACATCTGTTAAAGGCAGGTTATGTTTGGGGGAGGGGGATAATCACATCTTAGCAGGTAGTTTATTAACTGAACAAGACAGCATCCCATTAAAGATAATCAATGGAGAATAAACCAGTTGTAAAAATTAACAGTGTTCATTCACACCATGAAGGGAGTGAGGGGAGTTGTCTTTGCTATTAAGACAGAAGTAAAAGTATAGCCCCTGTGAAACCACCATGAGAAGAGGAGTAAAGGATAGGATGGTACCAAATGAAAGTCATTCAAGGCATAAGTTTCAAAAAACAATATTGAAATTGAAAAGAAATAATCGGCAATTCTAGAGGGAAAAGAGGAATACGAACAACCCATTTTGCAAGCAGTGGAACTAATGAAGCCTGGTTTTCTCCAGCTTTTATATCATGCAAAGACTGACTTTCACATTGAAGTAAATGAGAGTTCAAACTGGAGCACTTTTTTTTATCAGGTTGGAACGTTTATATGGGATTCCTTCCCCAGTGGATTTTCTAATTTCTAATAAAGAACAAGACCTTCCTCCATATACAGTAATAATAATCTGTCCTCTCCTTTACTGGGCAGCCTCTTTTGTGATTTCTACATTGTAGCAATGTAGTTGAAATTGTAGCTGAGTAGCAAATATAAAATTCCTGAATGGCTGGTGCAACATACCCAGGCACAACCACCCCATTCCCTGCTATACACACAGAATGTGCTATTCCTTAATAGGAATATCCTATTATCCTGCCAGGATAATCCAACTTAGGGTGAAAATTTGTCTTTGGTATGCTAACCATGTGCAAGGCTTCAGGCAATTTTCTGCAGAGAAGACGACCTCAGGTTCCTGCAGCAATACTTGTGGCAGGGAACAGTCAACACAGGAGAGGAGACGAGATCTCAGTGTGCTGAGATAGGAGCCTCTGTGATGATTTTAACTGCTGGGGTGGAGGAAGGCAGAGAAGCTGAGTTTAGCACAGCCTGAAGCAGCACAACTAGTCAGAAGCGGGTTTGGATAAGTATGAGAAAGTCATCCCACCAAAAAACACAAGAAAGAAAAAAGCTTGTATTCAATATTTGGGCTGTGGAAAGCTCTGTAGTTTCCAGAGTTAAGGCTGGGCATGTGAAAGTCAGTGGTCAATCCAAGATATATGATTTGTTTTCTTAGAAATTAATTAAGATACATCTCTTTACTCTCCTCCGGTACACAACACTTAACCAAAAACCACTTCACCAAAGAAAAGACCATGCCTATGACAAGAACTGGCCATCTTTTTCCTGCAAGTAAATAAACTTTACAGGGAATAAAAATGGAACTGGGTAGTATCCATTCTTTGGACCCACTCTGATTTGCATGGTAAGCATTAAATCACAATTAATCTCTTGTTTCACTTAAAACTAAATCGCCCCTTATCATAGATCACTAAGTACTGGATGCAGTGAAATACATATAGAATCTTAAAAAAGTTTGCCTCTGAGCATTACAGTGAGTTACTGCTACCTATCTTGAGTTTCATCATCCAGAAGATCTTATTTCTGCAATCATGGTCAGTCATAGGCATTTGAAGAGAACATTGCTTGGTAACGCCTTTTTTTGGGGGGGTGAGGGGGAAGAAAGAAAAAAATCAGGTAAAATTAAGCATGCACAGAGAGCCCAGTTTTGCCTTTAAAGCAATCCAAAGCCTCGAGACACAGTGGAATTTTTCAGTGCACCTCACATATTCTGCTCCTAAAAATGACCCAATTCTGTAGCCACTGACACATATATCTTTAAGAAGGATTAGCACCTTTTTCCCCCCAAATCACCCTCTGTCCAGGTAAACCCAAAAGTTCTGCTCAAAGATTGTCAAGAAAACAGAAAACACTTTGAGAAGGCAGGGAGGAAAGCTGTGGAGGCCTGAAGACTCTGTGCATATTTATAGCACAAACACACCGCCCTATGCTCATTCTCCTTAATCATTACATGCACACACTCGTAAGACATGTCCTCCAAACTTTCTCAGGGACTCGGTCTGAGTGGCTGTAGTTCAAAGTCCAACTGCCTTGGCAGCTGAAAAGAAAGAGAAAACCATGGTGGCTTTGTAAGAATTACAGTGATCCTATTAAAAAATATATGTCACTCTCTGCTGGGACTTAACATGGCAGTGCCACGCAGCACTCACTGAATTGAGCAGCATTTCAAGCACACAGCTCCTGGTATAATAAGACTACAGGCTTAATTAGGTTTCTACCAGTATTGCTTTTTTTCCTGCCTTCAGCCAAGAAGGTATAAGAAAAGATTGTCCAATACAGATACTGCAATTTAAAGTCTCAAGTTAAGAACACAGTGGGTGTATATCTACTATAAAATCTACCCTAAAAACATGCCAGTTGTTAAACTAAGCAGTGCATCAGAAGCAGTTAGATATAATGAGAATGTAAATGGAAAGTATTCTAGGGAGATATTTCAGTTAAAAACAGCATATACTCTATGCTATCTTTTATTTTAATCATGCTCTAAGCCCTGCCTTTTTGAACTTTTTATAAATTCTGCTATCTCCCTTTGCAGTTACTTACATATTGGTATATAAATTCAAAGACGAGAAGCAATTAGGAATGAAGCAAAGACTCCCTCTCTTGATGCTAATACATCAAAGAAAGTGAAAAAACCTTCCCCCCTCATACACACTGGGTAACAGAGAGTTTCTGCTCTTCACAGCCTAATAGCTCAAGTAGTTCCAATCGAGAGTCTGATGTCAGCCTCTGATTACATGGAGATGCCAAGCGATTGGAAAGAGCAGCTTTTGAAAAATCACAGCTCTCTGACTCCGGCGACCACACAACCCTGCAACAATGCTTTCACAACACATACGTGTATTACTCACATCAACTGGTCCTATTTTTTTTCCCACTTTGGACATTGTAACATTGCTATTAAGAGTTCCCTGGGGATATCTGCTTGATTTAGGTATAACATGTGCGAAGGAAATGTGTCAGATCAGGGGCTTTTTTAAACAGCTGTCTCTCCTCTGCACCCAATCTCTTTTGCTCTCCAGTTTGGAGAGAGGAAGAGCCAGGTGCTGCCTTTAAACAGACACACTTGAGAAGTTAGCTTTTGCCTAAATGGAGAAGGAGAGGTTGGCACTGGCTCATGGCAGACATCAGTAAGGACTGCTCCAATTCTTTTAATGCACCTTTGCACATCTCTGCCAGACCAGCCTAATCCGATCCTCGGAACTGAAGCCTCAGAACAGGTAAACCTATGTAAGAAATGCAACAAATCCTGATTGTGCTGATCCAGAAAAGCAGCTGAGTGGCACCCTGAATCTGGGTATTTATATTTCCTTCCTGCACATCCTTCTCTCAGTCCAAGGACATTTGAGAACTGTGCAAGAGTTTTTTGGAAACACTCCAGGCCCTTCATCTTTCAAAAAGGAAAAGGAACGTCTCTTATGCATCTGAATCAACAGGTGAATGACCTCCCCATGCCCTCAGCATGTTACCAGACTCCGTTTATTTCTTAATCACCATCTCTCTCCTGTATGAGCAGAAGAACTAACCAAAAGTAGGACTGACTCCATTGATTTCACTGGATTCATCTTATGTTTCTGTAGGAACACAAACCTTACACTATTAAGGATTTTAAATAGAAGCATGGAGTTGTAAAGGGGCTGTAGGAAGAATTTCTGTTAAACCACTAGATCCACAGTAAGTTGATGTCTCTTAATGGGTTTGGTTCTATCTTCTCTGCAGTTTTGCTTCTGTGTAAAGGAGACCTTATTGGTCTTAGAGGAGGTAAAACATTTCCAGCAGAATTTCTAGTAAACCCACTAGAGACTCTTGCTTGGCTCTTGAGTATGTGCCAGAAAGAAGCTTCACTAACTACTATGATATTACACAGCTGTGTAGCTGCAGTGAGCTGGAAATCAAGCACTGAATGTTTTTTTATATGTTTTTTAACTGGCAAGCTCTCCATCTACTACAAAATCCCCAAACATTCAAACCTGCTACATTAGCTTAAGAGTACTATTTGTGGAATGACAAGCAAGGAGCTGTAGAACATAAAAAGGCTTTCTGAGCCAAGGCTTTCTACCAGTGGAAGACCAAGTAAACGATATTCAGCAAAACTCTAGAAGATTTACACCTGTATAACAGGAATGGCTTTGGAGGAAAACCACTGCTTTCTGCTCTTCATCTGTCACCAGGCTGTGCCAGACAAAGTCGAGTGAGTCTACCTGAGTGCTGAGCTCTCAGAGCCTTTCCACCAAGCATCTCACTTGCCTTGGCAGGACAAAGGATTTTACACTATGCTGTTATCTGTAAAGAGACCAGAGTCTGCATTCCACAAGATAACAGGACTGAAGGTGACAACCCCAGCTTTCAAAAAGTTACATCCCTGGCAAAGCCACCTGAAATTCCATCCATTACCTTCTATCACTTACTAAATGCATGAGAAAAAAATACTTCAAGCAACCTCTGAACAGTCATGTTCCTGTGTTAAAGGTCTTCTATCACCATTCTATAAACAAAGATAAGGCATTTTTCTCCTAAACGACAGTACTCTAGCTAATGGTGCTCTAGTGAATGTTAAGGTAATGTGAGGATGAGATCCTTAAGTGAGCAGGTTTCTCTTCCTCCATCCTTTGTTGTTCTGACAGCAGTAAAGGTAAGAAGGAAAGCCCATGCTTTGGCCTCCCTTTCCACTCTGCTAATGCGCCATCAATCCTCTGCATTTAGAAGAAACCATGCACTTAGGAAATTCTCTAACTCTCCCACAACCCCAGCTTGGGTTATTTGCATTCACGGGCGACCTACAGGCAAGTGCACCAGAGAGGTGAGTTCTCTAACACAAATGAGTACACAGTGACCAGTGCAACACCAAGAAACCAAATCTGATAAGTAAAGCCAAAAGCCTTTCTCCTTTTCCAAACGGACAAGTGAAGAGGTTGTGCCATTCCATTTGGGCAGGTAATGGACACAAAGCTGAAAGCAATGCATTACTACATTCACGTACAGCTGCTTTTCTTTGGAGATTTTACTCTGCACCCAACAAGGACCTGCCAATCAATATAATTTCAGTGTACAAAGAGAGCTCTGAACACATCCTCTGGCTTCATGTCCCCCAGGTTACAGAAGAGTGCACCTCTAAAAGTGCAACTACCCGCACACTTTGATAGGCTCACTAACTATAGAGGACAATAATACAAAGTTAAAGGAAGCTAGGAACCTCCTCTGTTCCGTCTCCAGCAGTTTCTGAGATATTTTTGGGTAAATGTATCCAACCCATAGAGATCTACAGCTGCGCCTCAGTACCACAGAAAATCCATACAATGAAAATTGCACTTTAAATCTCAAGGATCATCAGAAGTTGAGATAAGGTGCAACACTTTTCTTCCCAACTTGGATGTTTTTTTTTCTTTCAAGATGCATCTACCCTGAAGGTCTTAGTACCTTCCCTGAAGATCTCTGCAAGGACGCTCACCAACCCTAAGCCTGGGATGGCCTTACAATGCAACTGAATTCTGAGATGGAAGCATGACAATTTATTGATTCCATTTCAACAGCAATTGAGACTTCAGCACATTAAATCAAGGAGGAGGAGGAGGCACATTTTCTGATGAGCTTTGGGTCCAATATATGTTTTGTAAAAACGGTAGCATTGAGGCAGAAAACACATGAATACCTTATAAGGGATTAAACATTTCCCTGTAGTGCTCAAAACTCAAACAGAAAAGCATTATATCAGGGTGGTTAAAAGCCACACTAACAAAAACCCCAAACCAAACAAAATCAAAACAAAACCACCTAAAAAGCACAAGGAAAGAGACTAAAGGCAAGAGTGAAACTTGCCAGGCTGTTCTCAGTAACCAACTTCAATCAAACAGAATAAATTAATGCAGAGCCTAAAATTATAAAGAATCCGTTCAGAGTTGTCTTTTTTATCTCAATACTGACACTTCAGGAAACAAGAAAATCCTACAGAGGAGCTCACTGTAGAGATCCAGGGGCCTCTGAAGAGCAGAGTAACACGGGAGATCCCGACACTTCTAAGCAGCTGCATCACTAACTGTTGGCACATTGCAAAATCAGGAATGGAAAAGTGGAGCAATGAAGATACAGCAGGCAACTTCTGGAAACCATACAGCTTTTAGAAAGATTGGCTACTGGTAACACATTGATGCTTTCAAAAAAAAAGCCTGGAATGTGTGGAATTCTCTGGGATGCCAGGGTGCAAAAAGGATCTCATTAGCTAGGGCTTTCAAAATCTGCTGCCCCGTTGTTGCCTATTATTCAGAGAGCAAGATGGCTTACATCATTGGTTTCTGTAAAGTACAATATTCCACTTAAATTGCCAGGTCTCTATTCCTCTAGACTGAGAAATCATCTTTCCAAATAACCACACATGCACTGAGTCCCAAGTCTAAACACTAGTCCAGCATTTCTATGTTTCCGTATTACCAAGATAATCAAGCATCTAATAACAAAACTGGGCAGTACCAGACTTTTCAGTTCTCTGGCCGGCAACAAGAAAACTCTAAGCAACATCCAGCCTGACAACAATCACTTTATTCCCACATGGTTCTGCTTTAGAAGCAGACCCTGGAGCTGCTCATGATGAAAAGCAGTGGAATGGCAGAAGGGCAAAGTAGTTAGTTCAGGAGCTGAGCAGGGAAACATTTCTCACCCTTGTTTCTCTTACATTCAGAGGATGGGAAAGGATTCATATTTGCAAGATGCTGGCTGGCCAGAGGCTTAAAAGAAAGATGAAAGGACAAGCAGCATCTGGGAAGCAGAGGCGAGGGACCTTGAGTTTTTGAAGATGACCTGCTTGTAACTGCCCAGAATTCATCCTTTATTGTGCCTAACAAAGTTTTCCAATCACACTGAACAGTGACAAAAACAAAGGGCAACACATAGGCAAATACCTTTACCAGTAGCTTAGCAGAGGACTTTAAGTACTTTTCTTAAAGCAAAGCATACACATACTTGCAAATGTTCACCACTGCAACAGCAACAGAGCTTAGAATGTTAAGGCCTCATGAAAATGACAGCAGTAGTAATAAGCATTACTGGAAAAATGCCAGTTTTAACTAATTTTAATTCTTTGTTAATATTCCCTGAATCCAACATAGATGTTTTTATATAATAATACATCATTTTCAGTATATATACAACATTATTATGCAAAACCTGTATTATATGCTATTTTCAAGAGAACAACCTTCCTGCTCCCCTTCCCCTTGGTATCATCTCTGCAATTGCCAAGGAATGGCATTCTGGGCAAGGAATGCCCCTCCAACAGCTCTTGAGATGGCATTAGCCCATTGTTTCCTCTTCCTAATGCAGCCCAAGTGTTCACAGGGGAATCTCAGAATCTAGCTGGCTTATGAGGCATGGAGAAAACGGTCTTCCACTGTCACAGCTCAGTATCTAGTGCATGTCCAGTAGCATTATTCTGAAACAACACCATGTGCTGCACTTGAAGTTGGAATATGGAGCATGTCTCACAATGGCAAGATAGGCTAGTAGTTTTAAACTGAATATTCGAAAAGCTCGTGGTTGGACTGCACTGTCCTGGTGTTAACATCCCAGTACATGGTGTCTTGATCAATGCACAATAAGACCAGCCCCTCCAGACTCATAACTATGCAATAAATTCAATGCAGCCATTTCAATCATGCCATGGGTGGGGTGGCTGCAGGCCTGTCACCAACTTGTTCCTTGTGGCTGTGAGTCCAAACCTCCAGCCAGTTCTGAATTATTCTTAGATGCGTCATTTGGGCTGGACAGCCAAAGGACAGCCCTGAGGCCATCCCATCATTTCCATGCTCACCACAGGAGATAGAAGTCAGTATGCCTTAATGTGATGCTGATTAGGTCCTGGGCAGATCTGTGACCACCTGCGATTGCTCTCTTAGTTTCAAAAAAACAACTGGGTGTAGTAACTTGAGTGTAATACTTTCAGGAGTGAATTATGTAGGCACTTCATGCATAAAACAAACATTAGCATAGTCTTGCTGAAAGTAATAATGAAGGAGGAGGCGGCAGCCCAGAGAGGAGAAAGCAGACTATCATTATACACCACAGGGAAGATGGGCAGCTTCCTGCCAGGCAGTTTTATCTGTCCCTTGGGAACAGCGAGCGGTCTGGAGGCCAAAGGGAGGTATTGCTGTGGATGTGTGTGGATTTTAGGGGAACGTGAGGAGATCATGTGTAGAGTGGTGCTGCTCACCTCTGGGTCTCAGCTGAGATGTTCAGATGCAGCACTATGTAAATGCAGCTCTGCTGATCCAACACTGAAGGGGGAATAAAAGCAGCCGGAGGAGGCAAAGAAGTTGACTGTTCATGTATGTTGGATTGTATCGAGACTTTCACCTTTAGGGAAGATGTGGTACAGCACTGCATGGAGAGGAGCGATGAGGACAGGGAGGTGTGCTTTGAGCAGCTGTACAGCTGCAGGCAAGACACACACCTACTGGAGGATGGAGGGGCAGGGGACAAAGCCCAGCGTTGTGGAGGATCCCTTGGCTGACCAGACCTAGGGACATCTGCAGATCTATCAGCGGCACTGTGCTGTACACAAGAGGAAGGAGGAACAGCTGGCAAACACAGGGAAGATCATGACCAAAATTTTCTCCCCCCTTAAAGAGAGAAGGATTTAAAAGAAAACCAAACACTAAAAAAATGGATTCTGCATTTATCATCACAAGGATAAAGTCAGACTCTAATTAAGCAGATGACATAACTGCTGTAATATCAAGATTTTCCTCTGTGATTTGCAAACAAGCTGCACTTGCACAATCCAGAAAGAAAAAAGCCATACAGATTAGAACAGCTAAGCTCTGCTCTCACTTACATTAGTATATAGCCACACTTACTCAGCTCAAAAGACCTAGAGATGAGAATGTGATACGAGGAGTTTCATTTCCTCAGACAGTTCCCTCACTAGCCCCGCCAAGCCTCCTTCTCACTGCAGTTTCCAATCACAGCCCAGCACTCTGCTCTGATTACACACTCATCCTGAAACCACAAAAAATCTCCCTCAGTCTCATCTATGGTTGATGTATATTAATACACCACCAGCGAAGTCACAGTACAGCTGCTGAGCATGTAGCTTAAATACCGTTGAATACTTAAGGCTTGATTCTGTTAATCAGGACAGCTTCATTGATCCTAGAAGAGTTACGTATATTCCACAATGCTCCAAAGGGGAGAAAATCCAAAGCACAATTCTTAAAATGGCATATTCACAAAAACCGCCTAGGAGAAGGCATGGTCCTGTTTACCCTGATGTAAACTCACTTCACTGTACTTAGTGGAGGTATTCACAATTTAGAGGGGTACAGCAGAAGGCAAAAACTAAGCCAAATTTTCCCTTCAAGCCATTGCTTTTCCTAAAACAGATACTGAGAGGTCAGAACCAACACCAATCTCTGCTACTCCAGAATTACAACCCACAGCCCTATCAAAAAACCACGTATCCACAAGTGCTTAGGAAGCATATGCACCAGTGAGAAAACACAATCATTACACTGCTGTGAACACGAGCCATATTCAGCAGAAATCGGCAGCTGTGAGGGCTACAGAGCTTTTCACTGTTTTTACAGTTTGGGTGGAGAAGAAACAGGATTCAAGCACTGCTCATAACACAAGTTCTATATTGCCTTGATCTTTATCCTCCTTCCTCTCCTCCACCCTCTCCTTTTCGCTCTCCAGGGCCACTCTTTTAACAGAAAGAGGTCATTAGCCAAACTTCCTTATTTTATGGCCCCGACAGTTAGGTAACGACGAAGCAGTTTTATTATTTCTACTTAAGGGCGTTCGATCGGGCATTCAGAGACACTTCTAAGGGGAAGATATCTGTCGGGGAAGGGGGACGGGCCGGCAAAGGGAGAAAACCCAAATATGCCCGAGCGCGGCGGATCATCTCTATCAGCGCCGGCTCCCAGCTGACAGACCTCGTCCCCCTCCGTGGCCAAACCCTTGGCTGCAGAAGATGCGTCCCGAGAGCCCCGCCAGCCAGCTCCTTACGTAAGGCACAAACCACTGACATCATCCCTCCCGCCGGCATCGCCACGGCGCCCAGCGGCGCCCACAGACCCGACTCGACCCGCGCCCTCCCGTTCCCTTCCTACTCAGCTGCCCCGCCAGGGCTCCTTTCCCACCGACTCTGGCCCCAAACTTTGCGCGGCAGGTTGCCAGGGGACGGCTTTACCCGCCAGGCTCCCCGTGCTGCGGAGCGCTCCATCCATCCGGCGGTGCGCCCCATCCGTCCCGCGGTGCTCCCCATCCATCCCGCATTCCGTGGTACTTACGCACTGCCTCCTGCTTGGGGTCGAGGCTGCGCACGGCTCCCTGGAGGCCGGCGATGCGGCCGTGCAGCGCCCGTACGCGGCGGTGGGTGCCCTGGATGTCAGCCTCGACCTCCTGGAAAAGGGTGCAGGCGTGCCGGGCCACGTCGGAGAGCTGTCGGAGGATCCGCGACAGGGCTACGTTGCTGACCGAGCAGAGGTCCAGCACCATCAGCACCGCCGCCGCCTCCCTCTCCCCGCCGCCGGCCGCCTCGGCGCCCTCGCTCGCCGTCCCCGGCTCCTCCGGCGGCGGGTCCCGCGGCGGCGGCTCCGCGCCCCAGCTCTCCTCCAGCACGGAGGCGGCGGGCTGCCGCCGGCACAGCCGCTGCGGCTCCACGGTCCGCTTAGCGAA
>VXBQ01001252.1:167110-191369 GCA_013400175.1 Phainopepla nitens | reverse complement strand
GGCTGCCGCCGCCGCGGGGAGGCGCTGCGGGGCGCGGGCGGCGGAGGCACCGGCGGCCCCTGACGGGCGGGGAGCGCCGCTCCGGGCGGGCTCTGCCTCCGCGCCCCCGGGCCAGCCCGTCTCCTCTCCGGCGGGAGCACTGCTCAGGTGCGCGGAAGAAGAAAGAGAAGCTGTCTCGAGGGGCAGAAGGGAACCCAACTCAGCAAGGCCTTCTGCTGCGGCAGGGTGGTGCCCGCCCACTGGTGTCACCTCCTGGGGCACCGCGGAGGTTGTTGCACTCCCTGAAGTCAGGTGCATGCACTTGGGCGCCGGCTTCTTAGGAGGTGTCAGGGAAAGCTGGGTTCCCGTCAGACAAGGAGCGCTGCTTCTGACGCAACACAGCTCAGATTGCGTACATACTCTTCTGAAAGGTGAACGTGCCTAACAAGCAGGCATGAAATCTGAACACAAACTCTAAATTATTGGTGGTAAATACCGCTGGAAGAGGTGCTGTAAATGGAGATCCAGGCAGATGCAAATGCAGGCATTCCACAGATTGGAAACAGCAGCTTGTTTGCCCACATGACCTTAACTTGTCATCCTTGCACTTGAGTGTTGTGGTACAGTCTGTCATTACATGACCACATAGAGGCAGCTTTTAATTACCTCTGGTCAAATAGCCTGAGTTGCAAAGAGCATCACTGCTAGCCTGGTGATACCCATATCCCACGTTCTGCAAATGCAACGACCTGCTCCTGGGACAAGCTTAGGTCCAGAGGGGGGATAGAGCTGCTGTCACAGAGGTCAGAGTGTGAGCTGATGAATTTGCTGGCCCTGCTGCTGGCTTCTAGCATGGGCTCTTCATATGCCTTCCCGCTTTGCCTCTGGAAAGAGGAACACACCATGACACCAAGTAAACTCAGGTCTTTACCTCAGGTTCCTGACTTGCCTTGAAATGGGTCCCAGCCCCATGCTTGGGTGGGGAGGAAGGCACAGAGCCTGTCCCAATCTCAGCACCACTTCCCCACACTTTCTGGGGCTTGAAGTTCAGGTGTGACCCAGTGGGAGCAAGCAGGAACATGAGAGCTGTTGGAGGTCCAAGGGCAGTGCTCAAACAGTACTAAAACTACTTCTTGGGCCCAAGATGAGCCACTACTAAAATCACTGGGGTATTTGTACCCCACATTGCTCAGTTTCCTCTGCAGCTGGGAGGCTTTTACCTCTTGTAATGGAGCACAGACTGTACTCCTCTTCCTACCTGGGAGAGTCATGATATGTTATTTATAAGCCACTGAAAGGTATTTTAATATTTCACTTGAGATTCATAAAGCAGGGGGGAACTGCTAAGTTTTAATTCTTCAGAAAGAGCAGCAGCTACCCAAGCTGATGTGAGATCCTAAGTAAAGGACCAAGAAACAGCAGTTTCCCCCAGGCAGGGGCAGGAGATTCCTCTGACGGAATTAGCTCAGGCATTCATTCAGCCTCTCTGTCTAGATGTTGCATTTTTCTTAGTTTTTCATTGCAAGCAGAACAGACTCCATATGCAGCTTGAGTGAGGGGCCCTGGCACTTTCTACCAGGCAGGTGGAGATACCGTGTCACTTTCCTCTGGTCAGAACACAGCTCCTATCTTTGCAGGCACTGGGGAGTCAGGTTGCCCCAGTCATGCACTCACTATGTGTTTTTTGTCAGTTATATCATGTGATGCAAATCCAAATTCAGTAGCTTCTCAGTTGTCCCTGGGATTGCTCTGGTATGTCTGTTCAATAGCAGATGAAGTAAGAGGGGAGCAGTCCCAGAAGTTAACCTCAGTCTCCCCTAATGGGTCTTTGGAGTCTCTTATAGCAAAAGGAGAGGAAAAAAAAAACTTCCATTGGAGATTTTGAATGTTGTCTCAGTTCTGAAGTGCCCCTCAGAGGTGCCAATCCCTCTGTGCTGAATGGAGACTCCTCTTGACTGGAGTCAAACCTTAAGACCCAGAGTATTTATCTTGTGAACACATCAGCCTGGACCAGCCAGCCGTATTGCTAGACTTCAAGAAGCACTTGCTGACCTTGGAGATTGAGACATGTCAGAAAGAATATGAGTCATGAACAGAGATAAACAGATGAAATGATTCCTTGTGTATTTATTTATGGCAGGAGAAATGTCATGTTGCACTGTACTGCTTTCTTGCATGAGCATGAGCTGTATTCACGGTGTTAGTTGCCATACATTTAGGTTGGGGTGCTGCTGTGGATGGCATTGGCTTTCACCTATGTCAGTGAAAGACCATGGTTTGCTTTCAAGACACATACAATGTGGGAGTGGAAGAGTGGGCTAACAGAGTAAAAGAAAGGTCCTGCTTGATCTCTTCCCGGTGCTGCTGGTGGTAGCAGGCACCTGGTCATAGCCCACAGTAACTGTAGTGCAGCTTCCCACCCCCTTCCCGCTGCTGTGCTCATTCCCTGGCTCACACTGGCTGCTGGCAGCCTGGCTGAGGTGTGACTCTACAGCAACACCAAGGAGGGAATATTCCTGCCGTTGGAGGCAGAGGGCAGAGCCATTGGCAGATAAGAAGGGATCTGGTTTCCTGCTGCAGCGAGCTACAGGAAGCAGGGAGGTGGGATTAGGCAATCTCACTCGGTTTGGCAGGGCTGCTCTGGCCTGCTGCAGTGTCTCTTGTTCTGCAGTGCCAGAAAGGGAGGAGAGGCTGATGAGTGCTGTAGGCTATTGTCATTTCCTCCTCTTTCCACAGCTGTCAGGAAGGTGCCTTTAGGCATCATATTAATCAAGTTGTGGCCTTTTGGCCATAATGTGGAATCTGTCATCACTGATGCTAGCCCACCCTAAATATATCACTTATTTATTCACAGCAAAGATGTCACAGACAAAGTATTCCCAAACCTTTACCCACTTAGGCTGGAAAAATTATCCTTTTTGGAAAGTCCCTTCAATATTCAGCTGCCATTCTGAACATAGACCCAACAGTGACATTCCTAGACCACAATAAGACTACATTAAATGTAAAAGTCCATGAGGCAGGAAAGTAGCAGTCAGGGCAGTTCCCTGTGAGTTTGGACCTACTCATTTAGGACCCTCAGTCCTGCCAGTTTGCTTCAGCAGGTAAAGTTAAAATAATTTCCAAAATGTGGTACATTAAGATTTTACTAGGAAATACCTTTCCTGGAGAGGATTCCTAATTTGGAGTGACTTAGTGAAGCAAAAGGCTGGTAATTCAAATTTTGATGGTATGTCCAGGACACAGAGATGACTTTCTCTTTCAGTGAAGGCCACTGCTCATATACTGAGACACACATCTTGCTTTTGGTTCCTGCTTCCCTAAAACTTAATTTGCACAAACAGCTATAAAAATGTATGCAGCATGCAAGAGACCACAAATCTCTTCCAGGAGTTACTATATGAATATGACTAGATATTGTGTTCTCTAGGTAGGAGTATTTCCTGTTCATCCTTGTTTCTCTCACAATACTCACAAAACCATTGTTGCTGCCAGTTTGCCATCACTACTAAAGCTGTGCAGTCTGAATTTTCTCTTGTTTTCTGGGCAAGGGCACTTTTTTTCCTCATTTTTTCCTTCTTCTTTGAGAAGAATAGTTTTACTGTCCTCGATAGAGCTGTTTTGTAATCTTTCTCACACCTCCAGCTGAAAACGCATGCAGGCATTAGAACAGTGAGTGTTTCTCTGCATTAATCTCTCTCCTGTCCAACTGCATTTCCCCAGGCACTTGTGTGCTGTCACCAGCTTACGCTGATCCAGCCTACTACTGCTCTTTGTGGTAGTTGTTAATATTTGTATTGCCATAAACCTTTTCACCCTTGAACTATGAGCCCACTGATTTAGTCATAGGTTTAAGTGGGGAAAATACAGGGCCTGCAGGAGTCTTTGTACCTGTAGCAAAAGGAATTACTGGACTCCACATGGTGCTGCAAAACAGAATTGAATACATTCAAACTAACTTCCTTTCTCCAAAGTCTCCTAATTATGGTTGTTAAAGAGTTTACTTGTAATCAGAGTAGGGATGACATTTCAAACTGAAGAGTGATTATTAAATTGACACTTCCTTTAAAATGTGCCTGAAGTCAAGACTGACATGCTAATTAAATTTTATTAGCAAGAAATGTCTGTTTTAATAGGGGAACATCCTAATCTTTCTATCAAGTTCATGCTAAGTGCATACCTACTCAATGATTTCCATCATTACTACCTGGTATTGCTAGTAAAAAAAAAAACGCCTCATTGGAGCATGCCCCTGAGCAGCAAATGCTGTAATTTCCTTTGATATCAGTATTAGTTTCATATCCATATATCCCATTGACTGCTAGCACAAGAACATGTCAAGGAAGAAAAAAACCAAAGCCGTTTAAGCCTTTAAAAATAATAGTGAGTGAGAATGTGCAATAAATCCAAGACCAAATCAAAATTATGCTGGATATTGCTGGCAAATTTCAGAGTCCCCTAAAACACATTTCCAACAGCTCTAGTATGACAGGTATAAGTATCCCCACCATTATCCTAGAGAATACTGATGCTCATTTTTGTCATCTCAGAAGAAAGGAGTTGTGTAGAGGACAGTTGGGATACCTTTCCTAGATGCCATACCACAACACAACGCAGCAGAGTAACTGCAATACTGGAGCAGCATCCAGCTCCAAGCTGGACTTCAGGGAAACTAGATTCTACCATGTGGGCTGTTCCACTCTGTGTTGGGAAAGGGCAGGTGGGTGCTTCTTCCGAAGACAAAGCTCTCAAACTGAAGTCAGGCTCTGTTCTATATAGGAAAGCTCTGTTGAGGCAATGTCACCAGCAACCTTAGCTGGAGTGCTGTGACACCTGACTCTAGCCTGAGCAGAGAACTGGTTAATTCAATCTCTACAGTCCCAAGTAGGAACATTCACAATGAGAAAAAGTTAACACGGGGGGTTATATCTTAATAAAACACAGTAAAAGGAGAAACAGACAATAACAAACTGTGTTCTTTACAAAGAAATATAATCCCTTCTTGGGAAACAGAAGGGAAAAAATGTTTTACTTCCAGTGTGAGCTCCATCCACCCTCTTTTTTGCTCTGACTTCTTAATTGCAGTTGATTTGATAGCAGTGGGGGTTTAACCTACGTTGTGAGTATTTTCACTGTTGTCTTTAATTTTGCCTGCTGGCATCAGGCAGTTTGTGTACATCAAGCCAAGTCTGCTGTCTTGATTCAGGACCCATATGACCTCAGCTGACATTTTGCCTGTATCAGAACAGTGGGAGTACACTAATGTAGAGAAAAGAAGATTTATTTGGAACAGAATGTGAAAACCCCATCATCCACAGATGAGCTTTTATCCAGTATTAACAACACACGTTTTTACACATTCCAAAATAATTTGGCACGTGCAGTTTGCATGCTGAACATGTCCTAACTCTCTGTCATAGTCTAAATGTGAACGTAATTTCAAGTTTTTGTATTCTGGAGCCAGTCTAGCTTGCGGTTCATGTCACCAAGTCACGGGCAGTAAAATGTCACCTCCCTTAATGCTCATGATGAGGAGCTGAAGAAGGAGTTACTATGGGAAAGGCTAGATCAGGTCGATGCCTCCGCACTTTCTGTTGCTCCTCCCAGGGGCAAGGAGCTTTAGTTTGTTTGGGTGGGTGTTTGCCTGGCCTGTACCTTTCTGTGATGTGGTGTGACCTTAACTCACTTGGCCCTGGGTGCTGCCTGGAGAGCGAAGCACATTGAGGTTCCTCGCTTTGCAGTGCTGAGAGGGGAGGCTGTCTGCATCAGAGGTCTCCTAGCAGTGCCTCATGCCAGCCATTCCCCCAGGGGTCCCCAAGCTCCTGCGTTGGGCTCACTGAGGTGGATTCCAGCAGAGGAAGAGCAAGAGTGACTCAGATTGGTTTCACCAAACTGATGAGTTTCCAATCTTATGAGGGAGAGTGCATTAGGATATCACAAGCTCTAGCCTACAGTGCATAGGTCATATTCCAGCTCAGTGTGTCAGAAGTTTAATTTATTGGAAAACACATGTTCCAGGAGTCCAAAATAGCAAAAAGGAGCAAATTAGGATTGAATACCACTGGGGTAAGTAAATGCAAAAGCTCATGCTACCCTGCACGTACTCTTTCCAGCTGTATGATTTCCATTATGAATAAATTTTCTCTGCCAGGAGTAACTCTTTGATTTTGAAAGAAATCAAAATAACAAAAGATATATAATTACTTTGTAGGTGGGCTAATTCCTTCTTCCATCTCTTTGTCCATGATGGAGGCAAGAAGAGTAGTTTTGTGCTTGGTAGCTTGGCTTGGTGTGCTTGGTAGAGGGCTTCCAGCAGAAGGAAAAGGCACTCTAAACATTAATATTTTAAATCTTACCATAAAGCAGCAAAGGTTGGTTCATACTCTTAAGCAGGCTGAATAGTTCCTCCATGTAGCAAAACTAGTGCTGGAAGTACAGCCAGTAGCCCAACTTTTAAGAGGAATCTTCATCTGTTATAAATCATTTTCAGTTGGAGACCACTTGTGGTCTCATCATGGCCAGTCAAATTAGCTTCCTGTTTTGTTTTACAACAAGTAGTACTCTAAGTGCTCTGAAAATGCACCATAATAGGAAAAGTTTGACGAAGTAAGTGATTACTATTTCAAAGGAAGGCAAAGTTTATAGAAGCATAATTAGTCATCTGCTCTTAAACCAGAAAAATATGGTGGAGAAAAGATGTCTTTGGGGTTTTAAAAAGAGATACAGAAATATGTTAAATGATGGAACATCATTAGAGTCTGCATTTATTTTAAGGATAAACAGAGCTATTGCACAATTGCCCACCTTTATATCTACTCCTCCTGTTTTCTGCCTAATGGGCTTTCTTCCTTGTGTACAGAAAAAAAACCCCAGCCCTATCCTGTTTATTGTTGAGTTGCAATATGCTGAAAATTATTACTTCAAATTTTGTACATTAAGTCTGTCTGCTGGCAAGAGGAAAACCCTCTCATATTATCTAATTATGGCTTCAAGCAACACTAATGAAGAAGTTGTGCAGGCTGGGGCCTGTTCTCTCCTCTCTGGAGGCGTCAACAGAGAGTCTGTGGTTGTGGTCACACAGAAGTGGGGAGGGAGGCTGGGGCTGCCAGGCACAGCAGCCTGCGGAGGGAAGGTTAGCTCTCAAGAGCATAAGAGTGGAGTCAAATCCACAGCCCCAGTGTAGGAATGCAGCCTCGATTCATGAGGCAGAGACCCCTCACCAATGCCTTCTTCCCCTGCCGCCCTGGTGGCCTCAGCTGGGATGTGTCTCAGAGGGGATGGAGCCCTGGGAGGCCTGGGAAGGAGATGTGCACAGCTGTGCCAGCACAACTGCAGCACGTGTCTACAACTCTGCTCCTGGCAGAGGGCTGCAAGCCAGCATGAGGAGCTTTGGGGAAGCTGTGTCTGGTTGTTGGAGACACTCAGGTATATATTGTCTGGAATCAAAGGAGCTGTCGATGTAAAACAAGGCAACCTCAGTGCAGACTCATGCTAGATGAGCCAGGCTGTGTACTCAGAGCAAGGACTGAGGCCTGGCAATGGAGACCAGGGATCTTGCTAGTTTAGTATCAGCTGCAATTGGCTGTAAAACCCACTGTGAAAGTCAAACATAAAAGTCACATCTGAGTTCCCTGCTGCCATTGCTTACCTGTTACAGATTCCAAAGCTAACTAGTTTAGCATTAGCTGTGCAAATTTTGTAAACACAGTTGAAGCCATAGCACAGGCGTACACGTAGTCATTTAGAGTAGTGCAGAGAATAGTATAGATACCAAAGAGAATCAGAAGAAACTCCACTGATAGCTGGCCTACATGAAGAAAAAAGAGACTCAGACTTAGATACGAGTTAATTGGGATTTTCTTCTACATCCTATTAACCTCTTGGATGGAGAATCCAGCAAAGCTGTGATTTATTTACCATAGATGCACTCAAAGGATACTGCATAACTTAGTGTTCTGGCACTGTGAAAGTTATTGCAGTAATGAATTTTTAAAATTCTTTGGAGGAAAGTGAGTGCATATTCCCTTCCCCCACAAAATTAAGAAAAAAAAAAAAATTGCAGAGTAACATTCAAAGGCTCATTAAAAGCAACCAGGGAAAATAGATTACAGAGACTTCAAAGACTCACGATAATGGTTAAGAATCAGCTCTCTTTTTCAAAGAAAATGTTATTAGCTAATCCTTGAAATCTGGGTTTTGGCAGATGACACAGTCTTTCCTGCAGGTGCACAAACTAGACAGTATTAAAAGAGTTTTGGTAGTGCACAAAAAACTTCACAACTAGATTTACGGTTCCCTCTGCTGAAGTCAGCTTGGGTGCATTTGCTGATCCCTCATACATATACTGAAATGTAGTAGAATTTCAGAAGGCTCTAAAGACATTAAACTATGTATTGAGAAAGCAAGTCTGTTAAGATGATGTTTTTTGGGTTTCTTTAGTAGGAACACTAATGCCTTAATTATTACTATTATCAGTAATATTAGAGGGAATAACAGAAAAGCCAATGCAATGAATAATGGAAACAATATCTACATAACAAGTACGTGAATGAAACACTATATACATGCAAACAAACATCATTCCACTCCACATTCCTGCTTACACCAGTATGGATATGCTTTGGCATATTGTCTCTTTTAGGATCTTCCTTACAAGGTCTTGTGAGTGTTTTTGTCTGCACTATCCATGGCTAATCCCAACTCCTCCATGAGTTAGTAGTCCCTAGTTATCAAAAGAGACAAGTCCAGCAGATCTGTCTAAAGTCCTTTGTTAAGCTGTGATCCTTTGTCTTTGATTTGAAATTTGACTGTCTCACAATGACAGCTTTCTCACTGAGACTTTCACCGAAAATTTGGCCCAGAAGATGCCCAAACCTCTATCTTAGTATTTCCATGGCAACAAATTGCTTCAAGTCAAATAACTGAGCTTAAGATGCCCTTAGTAGGTAGAAACCTGAAAAGGAGCACCAGAATAAATAAGTGACAATGGAGTAGTAGCAAAATACGCAAACTTATTCCCATTTTCTAGAAATCTAAAGAGGCTTTTTGCTGGTCTTAATTTTCAGATATAGTCTGAACAGCATTGCTCATAAATTCAATTAAGACTTTCAGGTGAAATTTACACTACAACAAAAGTGAAATTCACAACTTGTAGAAAAGAGATGATGGGAGCTCATTAATTCTAGCATTAATGGTAGAGACCCATGTCTGTGTATATTAGGAGATAAAAATGTCAGAGGGACACAGTAAAGCTCACCACTTTACTGAGTGCTTTGCACATGTCTTGTTGAAAGTATTTTGAAGTGTTTTGAGATCTTGGATATGTTATACAGGCACTTGCATTTGCTTGTAAGAGACAGCTACTCCTATTACTCACAAGATCATTCTCTGACATGTATTTTGTCCCCATACACAGTATCAGGTATACAGTGTTAACAACTAATATCAGAAAACTTGACACAGTTACAATTGTTTGAGCCATGTGCGTATGCACCACAAATCAGACACAAGATATCACATTGAAAATTTAAGCTAGTTCAAAAATGAATATTTGGCTTGTCTGATTTGCTTCAGCACCTAGAGCAAATATATATTTTCCAATACGTATTTTAAATTAGAGGTCTCTGAACAGTCTGGGAAAGCTGGGACAAGCAGTAGAGTATGACTGATGACACCAAATAGGATTAATACAGCATTATTCAACAGGCATCACAATTATACGTGTATGTGTCCAACCTTTCCCCCACCCCCAAAAAATCCAAATGCAGGCACAAAACCCACCTAGATCCATGTTTAAAATATTGCACAAGTGTTCCAATTTTCAAAAGTATCTTGTTGGCCCTTATTTCTCTAGTTTTATTGACATTTGTACAGATGTGTCAAAATGCCTGCTGAAAAGTTTAATCCAATGTAATACTGTTCAGAGAACAAGAGGGATCAGGAGATTTTAATTTTTTTGTTAGAAATGAGGTTTAAAACAACTTGGGTGCTATAGAATATTTATTGCACAAAGAAAAATAACCTAGAAGTTAGCAAGTGAAATAGACGTTTTTGGAAATAAAAAGCTACGTCCTGAGTGCAGGGCATCTGAACATAGCTGTAAAAGTTGTTAAAGTTCTCATTTCTTTTGCAAAGATTTATTTTCCAGCAGATGACAGTAAATTTTGAGTGTGCTGCAGGATTTCTCTCCCACCCCAACACAGACTCTTCCCTGTGGGAAGAGGCCATTGAGGGCAGGTAGGGGAAGGAGGAGGAAGAGAGGTTGCAAAAAAACCACATTTTGGGGGATACTTTGACCATAACATGAGTCTCCTGTATTGTAATTATAAGAAAGGTATTTAGAACCCTTGTATGTGCTCTTTACTTGATGTCACTGTACACGTTCATCTTGCTAAGGCCAGAATTGTGCTCTAAAGTTGTCCTTATTTGTCCCTGGTTTATAGAGGCACTGTCTTCCTAGTTTGGACATCTCAGTGATAAAATCAGTATCAATAGTCAGGGGGAATGAATCTGGGTCCCAATATCTCCCTTTTAGAGGAGGATATGCTCACAATGTATCTCGACATCTTCTGTATTAGATTTGTGATATCAGGGTTTCCAGTAAATTTTCTGGGGTCTCTTGCTCTTCACATCTAGAAGGCAGAGAAACAATGACCTGTGGATGATGTTGAGTGAGGATGAGCTATAAGGAGGGAAACATGAAAAAAGGACAGTGGCTACAGTAAATTATAAAAGCCACAGTGGTTTTAAAGTCCTTTGGTGTCTTTACCCAGTCTAAGTAGTTAGGAACTTTAGCAGTAGGAGAACCAGTTTAGAGGAGGTGGCACTGAATCATGTTGTATGACTTTTGTTGCATGGAATGTATTTTGAAAGAGGTGTAACGTCCATTCATCACCCATTATGTTCAACCAGAGGGCCCTTCCCTGTTCATTCACTAGAACAACAGTAAGAACTACATCAAGACCCTTGTCCTGGCTCATTGTAGTTGTCCTGGCTATGTATTTTATGTGGATTTCTCCATGGCTGCCATGGTGTCTTCTATCAATTTTAATTTCCAATTGATATGTGTTTATTGCTACTTTAATAAGAACATTTGTTTAGTTAAGAATATTTACTATTGTACACATACATTGCAGCAGCTGCGGCTGTACAGGCAAATAAAAATGTTCTGAATATCTGAATAAGAACTGAGAGCACTCCCTCTGGTTCCTTACAGTACAGCCCATGCTACCCACACTAGGCTCCCTTCTGTGCAGGGGCACTGGTGTTGCAGGGAGGCTGTTGACAGGAGAATATGTCAGGATGCTGTTCAAATGTATGACATGACACCCAGAATAATTAGGATTATGCTACTTTTGGAATTGCATGTAGTCTCCTCTTCAAAAAAAAAAAAAGAAGATCTTTGATAATCAAGAGGAAGGAGAAGCATGAGGAAAAAGGTATATTTTTTTCAACCTTGTTCCTACAACTTTACCTGCTTTTGTTACTATTTTAACATTTGTCACAATACTTAAAATCTTACCACAGGCAAAATGTCTCAACAATATTGTTTTCACTTCAAAACTAGACACAGAATTCCAGTCTTGTGAGTCTGCCTTGACAAGCAACATTGAGCATTGTAAAGTAAAATCGAATAGAAATGGCAATTCAGAAAAAACCATGTGCAGAACACATTAAAAATTCACTGCAACATCACTGATCAAGTATAAGGTCTTAGGTTACATGAAATGAGTTACTAAAGCACAAATTGTTCTTGAGAGCTACTTATCTTGCTCTCCATAATTAATTTAATACCTTAGATGAGGAGAACAAAGGTTAAGGCTTACTCTCCAGTGAGGGTCACTGTTGAAGAACAGCTTCTAATTTTTCTTCTATAGAAGTTTAAACATATCCTAAAAACGCTATACAAAATCTATACAGCTCATGCAAATGTATTGGAATTTGATTGGAGTAGTTCACATCCACTGTCGAAGTGAATCCTATGTAAAGGCAAAGTGTGTGGACTGTAGAGAGTAAGTTATCAGGTAATTATCAGATAATTAACACTATATGCATAACAAAGAAGTGAAACTAAAGATAGAAGGGTGAGTACAACTGTTTGATCTCAGTCAAGGCTTGGCCGGAATGCTGTGCTTTTGTACCAGCTGACTGACCAGCCCATTAACTCTGTTTTGGTAATTTTAGTGTGGGTCTGTATCCTCACAAGCAACACTTGAGTTCTGAATTTCATCCCTTTAAAGATATTTACTTCTCTTCACTGTTGGTATTCGATTTCTTACTGAACTTGCTAGAGTGCTTCTATTCTAGACCAAGAACCCCCATAAAATGGAAAATACCCCTTTAGAGAAGCATCAGTGTTATCTGATATGTTGTTTTTTGACAGCATGATATTTATACCTGGCTGTATTCACATTAAAAAGCTGTTTATTTTCAGAAAAAAACCTCTTTGTTTTCAGAGGACAGCAACAGCAGGCCTCAGACCACAGGAGACAGATAGAGTTGCAGGCAGTCCTTATGTACTCTTAGAGGTATAGTTTTAATAGAATAGAATAACCACGTGATCTAACTCAGATCTTTTGCTCCCATAAGTGAAAGTGATACCACCAGTTCTGTCACTTGTAGTGGCCAACATGCAGCTCAGAAACTTTCAATCTGTAAAAAGGCGAGCAGGCAGCTCATCGGGAATGAAGGCAGGAGATATTGTAGTAGTAGTTCCAAACATAAAGATGTTAATCCCTGCCTGAAGGGATTATAAAGTTCAGCTTTTTACAGTTCGAGGAGCAGCCCCTACCATTGTTAATCGTCCCAAATAACTCTTCACTGGGAGTAGGTTAAAAGGTCTGTTGGAGGAAATATTTTGTCAGTGCTTCAAATAGTCCTGTCAAAGTTGAACAGAGTTGGAGACATCTGAAATACAGACATGACATTTCCTACCTACTACAAACGTTTTGTGTATTTTTCAACCATTAGTGTTTGTCAGGGTCAGCAACTTCATGGTACACAAGGGAAACCAGAGAGCAGGAGAAATATATTTCATTTGTTCCTGAGCTAGGACTGAGTTCTGCCTTCCTCACTGTGCTGGTTCAGACATGTCCACACGTGCAGCATGCCTCCATGTGGTACCTGGAGATGAGACTCTTTGCCACAAGCACAAAATAAATCAGGACTTCAAGAAAACCCTGAGAGATCTTTGAGAAATGTCATTACTCTGAGAAATTAACACTATGAAGAATCAGAATTAAACTGTTATTTTTAGAAACAGAATTTCTGTTTATGAGGAAAATTGCTGGCAAAGATAATTCAAAAAGTATGTTCATGTAGCTATAAGCCTCATTCTCTGTTTAATGCTTGCAGTCTCAGCGTCTTTGCAGCTGCATAATACCAACTCTTTCACTTCTGTGCATACCCATGTCCTTTCATGTCACTGAAGCTTCTTTCTTCTTTGCATCTGACATACTGAAGTGTGTCAGCCAATGTGGCTAACCTGTGGTTAACACTTCCGACAAAAGGGAAGATTGTTTGTAGCATAAAGTATTTAATCTGGAGAACTTGGAGGTGGTGTAAGGAGATGTGTATGGAAAAGACAAAAGAAAATGCTTCTTCTCAGCTGAACAGATGTATGCCTGTGACTTCATGATGTGCTTCTGTTGCACTCTATTACAAAATGAAAGTTGAGCATTTAGTTCTGCTCCAATTTTAGCATCATTTCTACAGATAACACAGAGCACTTCACAGACTTTTTGAGAACATTTTTTCCCCATAATGTTTATGGAAAAAGAAATTTGTCATGCCACCTTGCAAAAGCGGTTGCTTTGTTGACCAGATGCCAAAATGAAATTCAGACATGGATGGCCAGAAATAAGATTTGCTGTAATCCTACTAATCCTGAGCTGTTGATTGGTACAAGGCACCATTATAGCTGGGTAAGCTTCCTGGGCTTATCATCTGATTCTTTTTGGAGTCATGAGATCACTTTGGATTCTCAATCTTTCTCTTGTAAAGGGCAGTGTTCCTGTCTCATGTTCCATTTTCTGCTATAAACAATAATGAGCAAAAGAAATCATGTACTTATGCCAGAAAAAGCAGAAAACTTGGGGCAGGTGTTGTATTGAGCCTATGATGAGTGATATGCTTTACCACGGAGAGTGGAATAAGAAGATGTGGGCTGTCCTTGAGGAGATTAGCAGCCTGTCCAGGCAATTACAGGGCCTTCTTGTACTCACTTCAGTGAAGCCTCAGGACATCTTCAGAAGCTGAAATTGTACTTACAAACTCATAGAATAATTTAGGTTGGAAAATACCTATAAATCATCAATTCCAGTTGTTATCCCAACACTGCCAAGCCCACCATTAAGCCACGTTTCCTAGTGCCACGTCTACGTGTCTTCTAAATAGCTGAAGGGGTCTGACTCCACCATTTCTCTGGGCAGTCCATTATAATGCTTTGCAACCCTTTTATTGAGGAGTTTTTTCCCAATATCCAACCTAAACCTTCGCTGGTACAACTTGATGCCATTTCTTCTTGACCAACAGTCACAGGTCCTTTTCCAATGGGCATTTTCAGACACTCACATGAGGTTGTTGTGACTCAAGTGCAGGGCATGGCATTTCACCTATTTGAACCTCATACAGCTGGTCTCTTCCCATCAATCCAGCCTGTCCAGATCCCTCTGCAGAACCCTCCTACGCTCCAGCAGATCAACACACATGACCAACTTGGTGTCATCTGCAAACTGACTGAGGGTGCTGTTGACCTCAACCATCAGTGAGGGTATTAAACAGGACTGGCCCCAGTACTGAGCCCTGGGGGTCACCACTAGTGCCTGGCCCCCAGCTGCATGTAATTCCATTCACCATCACTCTCTGCAGCCAGCCATTCAGCCCCTTTTTACCTTTCATCCAAACTGAGAGCAGCCAGTTTCTCCAGCAGAATGCTGTGGGAAATGGTGTCAATGCTGTCAGGTAGATGATATCCAAAGCCTTTCCCTCATGCACTAAGCAGATCACCCTGCCATGGGGGGAGGTTGGTCAAGCAGGACCTGCCTTTCCTACACGTGTGTTGGCTGGGCCCCAGTCCCCTGGTTGTCCTGTATGTGCCTCCTGATGGCACTGAAGGTGATCTTCTCCATGACCTCCCCTGCACTGATATCAGACTGACAGGCCTCTAGTTCCCTGGATCCTCTCTTCTGGCCCTTCTTGAAGATGGGCCGACTTCTGTAAGGAAGGTTTAGCTTTTTTTTGCTAATGGGAAGAAGGGGAGAAACAGAACTACCAAACCGTTTTCAGCTGGATTTGAGGACCACCACAGATCTGGTGGAATCGTATTGATGTTTCTCTTCCATCTGAAAGTAGTCAATAGCCTTTCATGGGTTTGTGAATTGCAAGGTGGAAAGCCACTCCAGGCATGAAGTACTGACCCAATCCCATTAGCAGCTGTACCCAAACCCTGAATGCTCACAGTACCTGGCTGAAGAATGAATAAGGCCTTTAGAGTAACGTTGTCTCTTTACAAAAATCTGCTTTGTTTACTTTTTTAAAATATACTGGTCGTGTTATGTGTTACAACTTGACTGAGCTGCCTCACAGTAACAGACCACATTTGGTGGTCTTATACCTCACTGGAATATTATCTGTAAATCTGCTGTGTATATTCAAGATCCTCTGGAAAAAAATTCTGCCCCTGAAGCTTATCTTGTTGCAGGGTAGTTAGAAGGATACAGATTCCAGTACATGTGATGTACCTTATGTTCCAATATTGTCAAGTTAACACCATCACATCAACAACACAATTGGAGTTAAAATAAAATATAGGTATTCAGTTTTAGGCTTAACTTTATCTAAGGACTTGTAGATAAAACTTGAAAGGACAGTAGATAAGTAACAAAAAGCTTCTGAGTCATTGTTTCACCTAGAAAGAAAAAGTGAAAGTTTTAGAGGTGAAAACAGCTGAGTTATGTTGATTTTTCTTTTAAGGTGTCTTTGAGGATCTATACCTCAGAACAGTTTTTGAAACTGTGACTATCTCTTGTAGTGTGTTCATGTTATCCCTGAAATGGAGCCTGTTCTGTTTCTGAGGTTTATAGGTGCTATGGTAATACAGGCAGTAGCTGTTAGTAAACAGCCTAACCTCCCACACACAATATCTGTATAAGGCAGATGATTGAGAACACTTCTCATGATCCGTTTTAGCAGTGGATGCAATTAATTTGTTAACATTTCCCCATAGTCTTACAAAGAAGATGAGCAACATGGAAATATAAACTGGATAATAAATGTACATCTTTGATTCATCTCAGCACTAAGAAGTTATTCATCGTTTGTACTAAACATCTTCAAACATACTGAAGGGGAATCTCCTCTTCTGCCAGTGCACAGTGCATTCTTGAGACCATGAAGTCCTTCCAAACATAATAAAACTTGCCATGCCACTGTTGTTAGGGTAGAAGTTAAGAACTGCATAACAGAGGTCAGTTGCTGTACTGGTGAGATGTGTCACACTGATCAACATCTCTTGTTACTTGTCTGCAGCCTACCCAACTCTTGTCACTTTCCTGAGGAATTTCTAAGAGTTACTGGTTTACAGAAGCACTATTTGCAAATAATATTATGAATGCATGATTTACAAAACTAGCAGCTCAGGGAGTGAAAAATGGCTGGGGTTCCTCTCCCAGATCCTTCCACACAGAGGTAGGATGTGGGGAAAAAAACACCTTCGGAAAGTGGTACCTGGCAAAAATGTCAAATGAAAGGAAATATGCGAGAAGCAGCAGATCCAAGCTACCCATGGGTTTGGGATACAGTAGGAGTTAGAAATGCTTGCATCTGTGAGAAGCTGCTTGAGGGGAACAAAAGAAAGTGGCATCCTGTCCAATATATCTCATCTCTCCCAAATGTGGTATATAGGCATGGCTTGTAGGCCTGACTCTGTGCTGCTGAAGTCAGTGGAAATCTCTGCCCTGGCAAGTGCATAGTTGATTCTAGTGGTAGGAACTGGACAGTGTTGAAAAGAGCCTTTTAGCTGCTGTTATTAATACAGCAACAACAATTTTCACTGTTACGGGTCTGTCTTATACTGGAGGAGAATTTCTGAAAACCCTTTTGCAAAAGTAAGTGTGCTTGCAAGGAATTATTACAATGAGGTTAGGAGATTTCTCCAGTAAGTTGACTGAACTTCTCCTAAAACTTCTGTCCTAGTAATTTTTGTGGTGATCTCATTCTTTAGTCAGACAATGGGCATTTCTCCATCTGTTCCTATCAAAAATGGGAAGCTCAGAAATGCCTCTGACTGTCCTAGTTTCTTGATTTCTGATTATATACAGCTTATGGTTCTGACAGTTCACATAAATAGTCTTATTTAATGCAGACCTGATGATCTCTTAATGCTTTTCTAGGCTAAGGTTTCAAAAGAGTTTTCTCTTTAATTTAGTTTATGGCAGCACTGTATTTCACAGATGGTTTTAATGTATTTTTGGAGACTATATGGAATCAGTACTTGAGTTACAAGGTATGTATATCAGATGGAGACATAGCCACCATTCCTTGGCAAACTGTTAGATCAAATGAGCTGAATCTCCTCTACTTTATTGCCTAATTAATTCTTGAATGATTGCTGAATTGCTGGAGTGGGAAACCTTCCAACTTTGGTCACACTCTGTATTGGGTTATGTCAGAAAGGATTGGAAAGTGAGGGTTTTCTTTAATCTGGGTTCACAGAGGGAAACTTCTAGGTAGGTGGGCAGGGATTGCTTTTGCCTGCTTTTACAGCTGAATAGCAAAGAGGAAGCAGCTTGTCAGCCAAGGGTCAAAATCTCCAGGGAGGAGCAGATCCTACTGGGGAACAGGACCATGAAAGTGCTCACACTTCTCAGTTGCCAGCTTGCTGATAAACAGGATGGGCTTGGTTTTCTGCATAAAAGTATTTCTTGGATGACTAGATCTTTTGTGAGTTTTGCAGGCACTTCCAGCAGTGGGACAGCAGATTAGCTGGAGAGGTAAATTATGGGCTGCTGAAAGTGGAGTCCCAGCACAGAAAAATTTTTCTGAGAACTGACCCTGAGGAATTAAAGAAACAATGACTTAGGAAGAACATTGCTTCTGGCAGGGTGATGTTAGGCACAGAATTGTCAATGAAAAGCTTCTTATTTTTCTGGAGCTGAAATTTCCTGTTTCTGTGGCTTTATCCTGGTTTTGAGCAGAGGAAGACCCTGACACCTGGAAACATGACAGGCTTACACTCCCTCCAGGAAAACACAAACTATTTATTCTACAGCCATGGGCTTCAGAGGCACTGAACACACTTACTGCCTCAGGTACAGGAGGGAAAAGACCTTAGCTCCTTTGGGTATCTCTGCACAGAGCTGCCTATGTCTGCTAGCTGCACCTTGGACATCCCAGTGGGAAATAAATGAGAGAAATATGCAAAATCTTGTACCCTACCACTCACCCATCTCAATGTTGCCTCCAACAGTGACAGTGATTAGAAATACGAGTCAGAAAAAACATACAAACCTACTCACTTTCCTTTTATAGTTCCAGCATCCACAGTGCAAGTATTTAGGATGCCAGAGGGTACTTCCCAGTCTCCTGCTTTTAACATTTGTGTGTATAACTGTTGTCAATGAATTTGCCCAGTTTGTCTAAAGCAATAGGGTGAAAATGTAGTTGGCAAGGATACTGGTTTATAAGATATTGTGGGTGTTGTGGCTATGCTTATTCCTGGAATGAAGAATGCAGCTGAAACCTTATGAATGAATGACACTGCTTCCACTTACTGTGTAAGCTCAGGCCAGATCTCACTGTGGGTGTAACTGAGGCCAGTGACACATTGCATTTGTTTTAATGAATGGGATAAAATGGCCAAAGGCTAATAGAAAATTCTAGGTATGAAACTTAGTGGCTGTTTTAATTTTGGATGGCGAGCAATCAGCTTTGAACTGCTACCTTGGCTGGGCATTAGGAAGCTCTTCTTTTCCAGCAGATTGAAGCTCCTAGATAGAGGTCAATCAGAGGTGTAGGAGCTCTGCACTGCAGTGAACACCAGCAGTGGATCCAAGGCAAATTCCTGTGACAGTACTCAGGCAGACTTTGTTTTTCTAAATGTTTGTAATGTTTGTGGAGCTGGTTTTTTTTTCCCCATATGATTTCTCTCCAAATATCACCATCCTTTTCCCTGGCACTTGGCTCATGTTCTCATAGAGTCATAGAATCACAGAATATCCTGAGTTGGAAGGGACCCGCAAGGATTACTGAGTGCAGTTCCTGACCCAGAACTTCTATGCTATGCAATTCCCTGAAAATTTGATGGTGACCTCCTCAGATGTAATGTGGAGTTTCTCCACAACTGAAGAATTCTACCTGGAAGACTTGGTGCCCAGATGGTGTGCAAGCAATGCCTTCCTTCCTAGTGCCTTGGCTTACATCTGCAGTAGTTCCCTGGGAGCAATTTTCCCTGGAAAGCTGTCTCTGATGGGCCATGAGAGCAAGAAAACTTTTGCAGCTAATAAAATTTCTGCAACAAGACCCACTGTCTTTTTTGGAGCAAAAACCTTCATAAAAAACATGGAAGAATGTAACAACTCATACTAGCTGAGTTAGACCCTAAACAAATAAGTGAAAAAGATAATGCAGAACAGCACCACCTCATGCTGTCTATCACTACTGCAACAACAAACACCTCCTTTACATTTTCACTGCTCTTATCACTATTGGACTTCCATGGACTGGGAAAAGCAATTGAGAAGAACAAACCTGTTCCTAAATAAATGTCTGTTGGCCACATACAGGCTTATACCTCCACTGATCACATTACCCAGGGATCACAAATCTGTGAAAGACACTCCTATTTAAACTGTAGAAGACACTCTGATTTAAACTGCATTAAACTCGTACAAAACCAGACCTGTTCCAAAAGTCTCTCTTGTCATTCAGTGGTAGTTACAGAGGGGGAAGACTGTCTCAGTGATATGCTTCTATCTTGGTCTCACCAAGGACTGGAGACAGGAGGAGACTGAGCTCCCAGTGTGACAGGGAGCACAGAGGAAGGTAGCTGCTCTCCAAAGTATTTTTGCCTGCAAGAGTGTTCTCTGTAGGAGCTCATGGTAAAAGCATGAACAGAAATTGCTTGTTTTTTCACTGGCCTCATGAGAGAACTGCATTGTACACTGGATCTAACACTGGTGATACCCATTTCCCTGCTGTGTTTAATGTGTAAAAATGAAGGGGGTTGACTTGTTCTTGTTGAAATACTGAGTCATCAAAATTTGCAAAAGACTAATGCTTCTTGCATTTTTAGTGCACTTTTGAAGTCTCTGCACAGAACTAATGCAGACAAGGACAACATTAAATTCACTCTACAAAATCACTTGTTTCTTTTCTCACCACATATGTAGGAAAGACTTAGGGAAACACCATGCCTCTTCAAAGAGAAATTAAATGAACATAAGAATATTCATATGAATAATGTAAATCATATTACTTTACAGGACTGCTTTTCATACTGATTTAATTTTTCCATATTCCCAGAACACTCAATACTTTCTCTTTTTTTTTTTTTTTCACTGCAAGCTATTATTTACACTATCAACTTAGTTATGGATGTTTTATCCTTAGAGCAAGTCAGAACCAGTATCCAGAAGGTGAGGAAGAAGTGGCCAGAGATGGTGGCCAAGAGCAGCAAGCAAAATGAGGCGGCGCTAATGGACCCACCTGGGTGCAAGGAACCCTGCTCTGCTGTGGTGCCCCCACACTGTCTGCAGAAAAGCAGGATGGAGGGAGGCAGGCATGTTGTGTTGTGGCAGATTAAAGAGGCAGGGGCAGCTGACCTTGCTGAAGAACCATGCCTGTTGCTCCTGCAAGAAACTCAAGACGTCTGTCATGCTGCGCAGCTATGGGCACTGGCACAGCTGCTCTCATGCCAGCCTCACTGGTGGAGGAGGTGCCCAGGATTTCTTGCCTGCCCCGTAAGCCCAGTGAGCTGTGGTTTGTGTTGTGATGAGCCTCCTTGGACAGAACCACATGAGAGTGCTGTAAGTGAGCTGGCCCACAAGGAACGCTTTCATTCGGGGAGCATTTATTTGTTTTGGCTGCTCTGTCGTATGTCTGTGACACTATAGCATTCATCAATAGATACAGATCAGTGTTTGTAGGCTCAGCACCTTTCTTGCATCTGAATTTTTTCCAAACCAACAAAGTTATACAGATCTGCCTGATATGTCTGAAGCCTACAAACTTCCTTTTTTCTGCTCCAGCCTGTAATATATGTCTGCTGCTGATTAGTCTGCTAATTAGCAAGGATGGACCAAAAAGAAAAGAAAAAAAAGGAACTTTTAATTCAAAGACATATCCCCCAGGCACATAATTGAGGGATCACCGTCTCCTAAGAGAAGCTGCTTGCCATGCAATACATGTATTAAAATTTCACATTGCGTGCCATATCCCGCGCTTTCTTTCGGAAGAGTTAAATACAGCAGAAAATTATACTTAATATTTTAATAACCTTTAATTGTGAACCCCTAGCCTCATTGCCCTGTAAAGGAAGAGACCCAGGAAAAAAATACTTATTGGAGAAACTTTAATTAGCTATGCAACTTGCTCAAAATTATTGCAAACTTTCAGCACTTTCATGAAGATGGGCTTGGTTCCTCAGGCTTGTTCATACAGAACAACCTGGAGTTATAAAACTCCACCAGATGCAAACCCAGCAGCATCTTTTCTACCAGACACAACCCCTCAGTTTCACCACAGCCTCCCTTGCAGAGTCATTGTGGCTATCAGATGTGAGAGCTTTGTTTTGTTTTCAACTACATTTCCCACATTAATGAGCAGCCTGAAAAATTAAAATTCAAGTGAGAGGACAATCATAGCACCTTCAGTGCTCTGAAGGCACACATATAGTGCCCATCTCCAGCTCCAGGTGCTCTCCCTGCTTAAGACAGAAAAGATGCAAATACGGTTCCCATTAGCGGGGTACTCCTGGAGGACCACACAAGCACATTCCTCTCCAAAAGCGGCCTCCAGCCTTTCACTGTGTCAGCACAAAGAGTAATTCACATGCATATGAATGCATTTGGCTAATCATAGTGTAGGGATAATTCTCTGTATATAATTACACGCAGTACTAGGCAGTTAACACTGCAGGGATGTTAAGGTCTACTTATATGTAAGAAGGGGGATGGAAGGTTGTTATGCAACGGGCAAACAGGCAGTTTCAGACCTACTGGTATATTGTGCATAGACATTGAGCCAAAATCTATATGTAACTCAGTGCAGTCCTGATTAAAACCAAAAATAGCTGTTGCTGGTGATGTTCAATTTAAACTCTATCCCCTTATCTTTGTCAAAAACTTATGTCTTTGCATGAGGATCTCCATCATACTGATAGCTGAAGCTGCCTGGCTTGCTGCATTATTAAGCCTGGTCCTATGCACCGTACTTGCTGTCTCACTTTCAGAAGTTCTGAGCAGCTCTATATCTCATAGACAGCAAGGGATTAGCAAGTACTTAGTATCCCTGAATATCATGACAGCTTTGTCTGGGATTGAGGCTTTTCTGAAATCTATGAGTGAGAGAGAAATATGGAGCCTTTTGAGTAGAAAGAAACTAATACAAACCTGAAAGCAGAATGTCCTTTCCTCTATTTTTTAAAATATCAAGTACATTTCAAAACTGGAGAATAATTATAAAAGAAAAGTAAAACCACATCCTTGAATTAGGTGTCAAGAAGGTGGAGAAAGCAATTCACACCACTGGGATACAAGAGACAGGAAAACTCAGAAATACGAGCAACTCAACAGAGAGAGAAATTAAAGCAGTCACAAGCTCTGAGGCTATTTTCCAAAGCTCAGGAGTCAGGGTAAAAAACGATGAGGTTTTAAAAGAATAGAAACTTCTATTCCAGTTTCTAAGCATGGAGAAGATACACCAATCTGCTTTTTTCCAAAGCTATTTTTGCTCTGCTGTCACCACAACTAGAAGCTTAATTCATACAAGCCAAGTTTGAAATCATTGAACAATTAGCCAGCTTTCTAAGAAACAGCAAATATTAATAGACTTGTGAGAAAGTCTTATGAACTGGCAAAGCTGAATTAGGAACGCCTGGTGTCAGAGCAAACCCAAGCAGAGACAACAAGAACTGCTGACTGAAAACAGGGCAAATCTCCCTATAAATCCTGTGTGAGCCAATGATTCTCTGCGTGACCTTTGGCAAATCGTTTGGTCTTGGTTTGTTCCTCTGTCTACTCAGCTGGAATACTGGGTTAAAAAAAATGCAGGAGCCAACTGACAACCAGATGCTGAGCATGAGCTAAGTCTTTCCAGGTAAATAAATTATTTAAAAATAATTATGATAACAAAATGTTAAGTATATCTCATGTTGTACTCTATGTATTTACTACTGGACCCAAGCCCATTTCCCTCAGAGGATGTACATGGCCACAGTTGAGAGGAGGGATATGGTGCCAAATCAATAGGGAGAGCCATCAATCCTTGCAGGGTATATTGGACTGCCAAAGACAACACGGTGATAACAGCAAATCCCACCTAGATTTCCAACCCAGCTCATGGCTGAGGCCAAGGCCAAGGACAAATGGTTTTCTTCTATGCAGAAAGGGACAAGGAAACTACTGGGAGCCCCAAGAAAGCTCTTGAGTTGGTCTCTGTGGAGCTGGGGAAACCCCACAGGGACAGTCTCCCACTGAGTTTAAAAAAAGAAACCCAGATCTCTCCCTGGGAAGGGTTTATGTAGTTTCTGCCAAAAGACAGGCTCCTTTCCTTAAATTCCAACCCCCATCGTCAAAATAAATCAGGCTCAATAACCTTTCAGAGATACACTGCAGAAGCCATTTGCTGGAGCTAGTTTTGTGGAGAAGCTTGGGACAAATTACAGAAGCAAGGGGAAAAAGCTGTTGGATTGGGGTTTGGTTGTTAGGTTTGTGGTTTGGTTTGTTTGGTTTTTTTTTTTTTTTTAAGCTTTGATTTATTGCCAAAGTTCACTCTACTAGTGTTTATTTACTGCTTTTGGCAGGCTGAGCATACACGCTGCCTAACAGATTTATCTGTTAGACTGCTGGGTGGTCACCATTCTTATGTTGTAAGATTAATTGTAAAGACTCCTAGGGCAGCTGGTACTGGGAACTTTAGGCCATTTAAGTAAAATAATACTGCATTTTTCTCCATGGCTGCATCCATCTGCAGTAGGGAAGTCAGGAACTTTAGCACACCAGTGGTGCAACTCTGCAAGCCAGGGGAGGGGCAGTGACTATCTCAGCAGAGACAAGGCTTGCGT